>JACXGM010013282.1:0-22741 GCA_016801145.1 Umbra pygmaea | reverse complement strand
AAAGTTCTTTCTTGGTTGTTTGACCAGTTAGGGTTTTACGGTGTAAAGTTCTTTCTTGGTTGTTTGACCAGTTAGGGTTTTACGGTGTAAAGCTTAAAGGTTAAGTCAGTGTATCCGTGGACTAGGACTGTGTGGGGAATGAGATGCGTTCAACTTGTTGTAACATTTGACACCAACAGTTTTTGATTCATTAAGCACTGGCCAGGACCACTCTTGCTCTCTGAGTTAGAGCGGTTTGCTTGTCTCAGATGAATTAGAGTGATCAAGGGGTACATTTGATTGTGCATAGCTCTGCCTTAAATGACTAGGAACAGAGCTCCTCCTATGGGGCATTGGCTGGTGTGGTGATGTGTATGTAAAATATGTCTCAGGTGTATGCTGCTACACAGCAGGGAATAAACTTCTAGGAGCAGAGTGCCCCCTATTGGGCTCTGCTCCACTCATAGAACTGGAGTCACAGAACTCCAGTAACTAACGTTATGTTCATTTTAATGTTTCTAACATTTCCTTTTCAGCATCTGATGACGTCTAGGCCTAGTTAAATTAAATTATTTCATGCAAAGAATATGTGACCAAATATTAAACATGACAATGGAATGACAATGTTTTAACTCTCCAAATACATTTGGCACAATAAAATGGGTGGACGTTATACACAACAGATTATATGATTAATTGAATATAGAAGGAAACACTCTGCACTTTCAGTCCGCAGGCATTGTAACAATAGAAGTCCAAAGTGCTAAAATGTAGAGCCACAAAATGATTTTAGGCTTTCAAGGCCACTGAACCTAAATGATTAATGTATATATGACTTGTATTGTTAGTTGATACTCTTATTTCATTGTATCATAGCAATTCTTCATTAGGACAGAGTTATTGAGTGATGCTGACTGAGTGTTGTCCTCCTCTGACACAGCAAAGAGTTGCTCTAGCCCAGAACCTCTGGACCATGGAGACATGGACTTTGAGGACATTACCTACCAGAGTACTATCACCTACACCTGCCATGAGGGGTATGAGGAGTGCAGTTGACAAATTGTGTTGTATGTATATGTGAGAGAGAGTTTAATAATGATTGAAAAAAAAACTAAATTGGAACTCTAAGTGAATACTTACAGTTCTCAACTGTTGGGAGAACATTACATCTCTGAGCATATGAGAAAAGGTGAGCCTGAGCAGAATAATGTCAAGCTAATTAGAGAGTGAGGTAAAAGCTACCATATCTACATATTTAGTGAGGGCAAGTCTTCTTGAACACAAAAAATATCTACCAAGGGCCATAGCCCTAGATGGAGCGACATGATATCTATTACATTCATCCTTTACATTTGGATATACAATACCCTTTAAATGTCTGGACATGATTACTCATTCAAAGTTTTGTCTTAATTTTTACTATTTTATATCTGTTTTGTGGTTAGTGGGATTATAATTTGCGTTTCAACAGGACAATTAACAAAAACACTAACCTGGCTGATTATGACTCTCAGCATAGAGCTGTAACCTACTTGGTCTGGACAGGAGCCTGTACTCATTTCAGTATTCACTCAG
This sequence comes from Umbra pygmaea, assembly GCA_016801145.1. Taxonomy (NCBI): domain Eukaryota; kingdom Metazoa; phylum Chordata; class Actinopteri; order Esociformes; family Umbridae; genus Umbra; species Umbra pygmaea. The sequence continues at coordinate 21,187 of JACXGM010013282.1, read as the reverse complement.
AAAATGATTGCACATTTTGATTGGTTCTTACCCTCTAGCTATTTGCTATAGTATGTCCAGGGTTTTTAGGAAGGATCGTGATCAGCTGTGTGGATGAAGCAGAGACAATGACTGTTGACAGAGATGTTGACTGTTGGCAGAGGCACCTAGGAGTTGTCAGGCTGGGTGGTTCTGTTTTGAGGTGTGATCCAAGGAATCAAGCCCTTCTAGAATTCAACAGGACTCCAGAAATGTTAGATAGAGCAATCCTCAGAACAATACCTCAACATACAGTAGAATGCACAATGACCCAAGTGTCCGGCACAAGAACTAGTGCAGAGTAAGAACAAGAGGAATGAGACCAAGGGTGTTCCGGAGACACTGTGACCCTGTCCTGAGGGATTTGTGTGGGTGGCATAATAACTAAGAGATAAGTTATCATTACCTAAGTAAGGGGCTGGAGGATGTCCACCTCAGCAAAGCAAAAGCACTCACTAGTTGACTGTTTTAGCATAAAACCTACATCCATGTTTACCTCTGGAGACAGGGTGGGGCTGTTGAGACACTGTGGTTCCATCTAAAAGGGGTGGTGGTGGTGGTTTCAGGGTCAGTGTCATCCCTGGGTTGAGGTAAGAGAACATCCTCAGCCAGAAGACCACTTCCCCAAACAGAGTGCATGAAACCCAAAATATACTTCATCATAAAGCCTACAGAAGAGATGAGTCTTTAGTTAAAATCAGCCCTGGTCTTTACAGGCAGCCAATGTAGAGAGGCTAGCACAAGAGTATTTTTTGTTCTAGTTAGGACTCTAGTAGCCGTAATTTGCACTTATTGAAGTCTATGTTATATCAGGATGGCCAGATGGATGGGCATTGAAATAATCTAGTCTTAAAGTAAATCTCTGGATGAGCTTTTCTGCATAATTTCTCCACAAAACGTTTGTAATATTTTCAATGTAACCAAAAATATGCAGCTCTTGAAATATTTTGTATATGTTCATCAAGAGAGAGATCAGGGTCCAGAGTCACACCATGATTCTTTACAGGTCATTTGGAAATGACATTTTTGGGGCATTGTCAATTTCCATAGAAATGTATAACTGTGTTTTCAGTATAGCAGTGAAAGTTGACACTATGTTTTCGGATTACGTCGCTGAGATGCAGTATATTTAGAGAAAACAAAAGTGGACCCAAACCAAAACCAAACCTTGAGGGACACCGGAGTGTACCTTTGATTTGTCAAAACGAACTGATACCTTTCTGATAGGTAGGAGTCAGATGGCTCAGTGGTTAGGGAGTCAGACTTGTAGTCAGAAGGTTGCTGGTTCTATTGCCGACTGTGCTAAATGGTGTTGTGTCCTTGAGCAAGGCACTTTAACCTACATTGCTCTAGAGGAATGTCCCTGTATTCACTTTAAGTCACTCTGGATAAGATGTAAAAATGTCAGTTAAATTACCTAAATATGAGGAAGGTTCAAAACCAGGTATGAATTTGACCATTTAAACTAATAATATTTAATTTCCTGTCTGTCTATTTGAAAAAATGTTTCCCCATGAAGAGCTAAAGCAGAGGACAACATGTTTACTAGTTCCTTGTTGGTGGAGTTTTAGTAAAATGATGCAGAGAATTTAAAATGATGGCAGAATTGATATCAGAACGTGTGTGTGGAAAGCTTGTCAGTATAGTGAGAGAGGGATATTGGGAGAGATCAGCAGAGCAAGTAGGAAGAGATGTAGCAATGCAGGCCAGTGCCTTCAGGTGGCACTAAAGGGGAAAACAGACATTGTTTAGGTAGGAGAATTAAACCATTTGTGTGTCCCAATCACATGAGTTGACTATCACGCTTTCAATAATTCACAAGGTGAGGTATGTTTCTTTGTGTGAATGTGTGTGTTGTATTTGTTAACAACATGTCTGCAGTTAGAGTTTGTTTAACATTCTCTTAGACTTGGCTTTCATGCACAATGTCCTGGTCTGAAGGCTTTTTATTATTTTATTGATCAACTTGGCATGCTCGTCAAAGGCACAGGAATAAAATGTTTTACCCCTCCAAAGCTGGGTGGTTGGTTGTTTAATCGTACAAAGCTGTACACAGTAATAGTTTTTTATGAATTTGTTACTTCTTCCCCTACAAATGATGTGAACTATATACTGCACACGTCCTCACTCATGGACTCACTTGTTTGTGCCTGCACTATATTCCAGCAGTTCAGTAACTGCCAGACTTTGTGCAGGCAGAACACAAAACAATCTGCTAGTTTATTTTCCATGCATTTGATGAGCAACCAGAGTCTCAATGACTCCCAGTAATTGCGCTAAATGAATGCATCATGCTACCTACAACTTTGTAATTACAGCATAGAGAATCATATCATGGGTATCCACATGTTCAATAGGTAACACAATAACTTACATTTCAAAAACACCAACAATTATTTTTCTAGTTGTATTAACGAAGCCTATTACTGTCATTGTTTTGCAAACTTGATGGATAAGTTGGAGTTGTGCAACCCATTTGTAAAGCAGGGGGCTGAGAACACACCCCTGAGGGGTCCCTTTGTTTAGGATTGTCTTGGTGGAAACAAGAGTGGACATTTTGAAGCACATAAAATAGGCACTGAGATAGGGAGACATGTTCTCAATGGTCACTTTTTTCTGTCATAAAAAAACAGATAAAAAGTTGGACAATTGTATTCCAAAACACAATACAATGATAACTTTATGCTTTTGATTACATTACTTGACAATTTACAGTACTGTAATTGGGATCTATAGATATAGTCTGCATGGAGCCAGAACAGTTGAGTGTTTGGCTGATGGACAATGGAGCATGCAAAAACCAAAGTGTTTACGTAAGTAACTGCTTTATAAATTACTAGTCTAGCTACACTTCACAGTGACAATTTATTCATTACAAATCTATGAGCATAAAATAAAGCTGTCCAAATTAGTATAAATGTAAAAAACATTCTTAGATTCTTAGATAATTGGTTATGTTAATGTTGAAATCATTCTATATATTTTTTACATTGATATTGAGAAAATATGAAATATTTCTATGAAATCAATTAATGTTAATCTACCTCAATGAAATTTCTCTCCCCTGTTAGCGGTAACGTGTGGTCTGCCTCCAATACCTACATATGGAAAAATTACTTATGACAGAAGGTTTTCAGGCAACACGACCATGTTTGGTTTTGGGGTGAACTATGAGTGTCTGCCTCCACTTGCCCTCATAGGCAATGAGAGGGGATATTGCAGTGCTAACGGAAAATGGACGGAGCCACCAGAATGTAAATGTAGGTATTAGTAAAATAATTTGATTCGTTTTTACTTTATTGTATTTATGTCTTTTATTTTGTTCATTAACAGAGTTGTTCCTGTTCTTTTGTGAACTAACTTGACAAATGCTGTTTTTGCACAAATGCTTTTGTAGGGATTATACTTACCAATGTATAGGTCCAACAGTGAGCACCATAATTCATTGAACAGTGACAAATGTTTGGTTATTTTAGTTCTGTACTCTGGCACTTGCAATGACAATGAGGTTGAAGTGCAGAATATCAGCTCTAATTTCAGGGTACATTCATGCACAATGGATAATTGCAGACAGAAGTAGAACAATGAATTCTGTACTCTACAGAAATAAATTATCTCCTCAGATAAAACCAAATGCCTCCAAACTCATTGGACAGCACTTCATTGTGCAACATGACAATGACACTAAACATAGTGTTAGAGCAACAAAGGGGTTTTTGATGGCAGGAACAGAAGATGGCTGCAGTACAGGCCTGGCAGAGCATCTCCAGGGAAGGTACCATGCATCTGGTGCTGTTGATGCATCGCAGACTGCAAGAAGTAATTGTATGCAAAGGATGTGTGACCAAATATGAACAATTATTACTTTATTCTACATTCTGTTAAACTGTCCAATGATTTTTGGTGCCCAGAAATGGGGGGACCATGTACAAAATCTAAACAGTTCATCCAATGTGTATAAACGTACTCTAAAATGAAAACTGAGATTCTGCACTTCAACCGCATTGTCATAGCATCCTTTCAAACTCAACGTGCTATCCAATGAATTATGGAGCCCACTCTATGTGTGAATAACACTTGTAAATCAGTGAAAGTACTGTATATAGTGAACAACAGACTCAATGGTTCCTGATCTCTGTGTTTCCAGTGGTGACCTGTCCACCTCCAACAAACATCACCAACGGTTACATGACTAGTGATGTTAATAGGGAACACGGCTACAAAGAGACGGTCAGATATGGATGTAATGTAGACTATATGCTGGATGGGCCTGTGGAAATCGAATGTCTGAGTACTGGGGATTGGTCAGAACAGCCAACTTGCAGGGGTAAGATTACCAAAAAGGCAACAATTTGCCTTAATTTTTAAATACATTGTTTACTTTAATTAATATACCTGTTAAAGCTAGATTTCTACATTTTAATGAAAAGTGGTAATGATGAGGTGTGTGTAGAAGGAGGCAAGTGGAAGGTTAACTGCTCTTTAATCCATCCAAGGTGTAGAAGAAGCAGTCGATTGAAATAACCAGTCCTTTCCCAAACATACAGTTCATAACAGAGAATCCAGAGAACAGGCTATAAGGTAACACAGACAAAGCACCTAGAATACATTAGAATAAATGTAGAGTAGGAACATGCTTGGAATCACTTCTATAGAAAACAATAAACGCTGCAACAAGCAGCTATGAATATGTACTGCTCAGGCACAGATACAATTTTACCCATAACATTAATGCACACAGACAATGGGGCAGAGTAAGAAATATACAAACACTAATTGGCAACAAGGATCACCTGTGGATAATAAAGGTCAGTTAACAAAGACAAGTGCAATGAATACAGAAACATGTCCATGCCTGGCCACAGGGTGGAACAAAACCCCTCATGGCACAGTCAACCTCCTAGGGGTGTGACAGTAACCCCACCTGTGTTTTGGTAAAAAGCTGAGTGATTAAATAAAAATAGCTATGAAAGCAAGACATGACCATCCATGATATCTAAATTATAGTATTAAACATGTTCGGTGGTGAAGAGTAGAAAAACCTCTTGTTAAAGTGTATCTGGAACCAAAGATTTAAATATACTGTGACAATTATAATGCCTGCCCAAAAAGTTGCTTGAGAAGTACCGTATATCTTCTTATTAGAACACTCTCTCTGTCAAAGACTAAGCTTAGGGTGAGAAACCGATGGTTCAATATGGACATATCTGATGCTATAAATAAAGAAGATGTGGCATGGTTAAAAGATGTGGCATGGCTAGAGAAACAGATTCTAGCTCTGACTGGTTGATTTTCAGACAACTGAGAAACCTTATTAAAATGACCAAATCATATTACTACATGACTACCCTTTATGATTATTATAGGAATTCAGCAAAATTTGAGAAAGTAGCAAAATCCTTAAAGAACAATATGTACACAACCCTGCCAAACAGATAGTGTTAGATACTGGACTTTGCTCATGCTTTTAACAATCACTTCATTGCTGCAAACGTTTTTAGAAAATCTCTATGTTTGTATGTTTGTTATCATGGTCCATTGTTATTGTTATTATTGTTCATTGTAAAGCATCATTGAGCCCTAGAAAGGCACTATATAAATAAAACATATTATTATTATTATTATTACTACCACTAATGACAGGGAATGAGTCAAATATGTCTTGTCTTGCAAAAACTTTAGTCACTAGTAAACGTACAGCTGTACTCCTACCTATCTGACAACTGTATATTAATCAATTATCAGTCTGGATTTAGACCAAGGCATAGTGGTATAACATCCACTACATGTGAATGATATTGTCATGGTTGTGGTTGGAAGTTAAACTTGGTTGCTTTATTTAGTGACCTTTGATACAGTTGATACTACGTTGATACTTAAAAAACAGATCTCATTGAGTTTGGCCATGGATATTTGTACAATGAGCATGGTTTCAGAATTATCTTCATGATACATCACATGCTATTATTGCTGATGGGGTAAAATCAGATTTTGTTACTATTTATAAAGGAGTCCCACACGGTTCCATTTTGGGTGCTCTATTGTTTACTATGTACATAAATTATATTTGTAACTGTGTAAAATGTAAAATGTCATTTCTATGCTGATGACAGTAGCTATGCGATAGGACGTCTCTTGCTGAAGCATTCACAGTGTTGCAGTCTGACTTTCAATTACAGGCTTGTGTTAAATCAAATAAAACTAAGTTTATGCACTTTTTTTAGATTTACAAGTCTACAATTGGATGATGTTAACATTACTTTCCTTGATGGCTCTGTTTTAGAATGTGTCCCTACCTATAAATAATTGGGAATTTGTTTAGATGATAATCTCTCTTTTACGACCCATCTGTCTGAGGTGGATAGGAAGATGAAATTTATAGTTGGCTTTCTTTTTTTTATAAATCATGTTGTTTCTCCACTTTTATGCCATTGCATGATTATGGTGATATCCTTTATACTGTCAGCATGGGGAAGTGTCACAGATCCCCTCTAGGTGTGTGGGGGTGAATGAGACAGGCGCGAAGGAATGCCAATAATCCAATTATATTTATTCCAACGACTCGAGAACAAAACAAATACTGCCTCGTGGGGCTAAATCAAAGCATATAACAAATTGCTGAATGACACACAGGAACCCGCGACATGGAACATTAAAAAACACTGACGTCACAAAACAGACCTAACTCAAAACAATACATGAAACAGACACAAGAGGGAGCCAAAACACAACACAGCAAGAGAGCAAGGGAGGAAACACAGGGAATTAACAAAACCATAGTCCATCCAACAGCCCACCCAGGGCCGGACGTTACAGGAAGCTTAAGAATTTAAACATTTGGATGCAGCATTACACTTTAATACTGGAGCAAACTGTCACATTCAACATTGCCTGTTATATACTTTATTTGGCTGGTGCCCATTGACTTTCAGAAGGTCCAGACATTGCTTGATGTTAGTTTATAAGGATATATTATATAAATTAAATCAAATTAAATAAAACCATTCAGTGGTTAAATATTATATATCAGACCATTCACAGGACCTGTTGGTAATAGAGATATCAATGGTTCAATCTAAAGATCAGTAGAACTGTGTTTGATTACCATACATCACACTTGTGAAATTATTTACCTAACAAAGTTAGGCTAGAGGTTAGGTGCCTACGTGAAAATAAAAATAAAAATTACCTTTTTAACGTTAACTGTGAATGCTTCGCTTAATATTTGTTTTTATTATGGAAGTGTTCTTATTTTTCATTGTTTTGTATAATTTTTTTTTTTGTGGCTGTGTCACGCTCCACGGACCATGGCTGCCCTCCTGTGAGTAATCAGGGACTGGGCACCTAGGCCCATATATGGACATCCACCCTGTCATCATTCTAACTAACCATATCACCTGTTTGCAATAACCTTCAACAGTCTGGCATTTAGTCCTCCATCTTCCACCATTCTGTCTGACATTATTTATTCAGGTTTATGTACGTTACATTGTGTTACTCCTGTTAATGCTGATAGTCATTATTTTACAACCCCAATTCTGAAAAAGTTGTGACAGTACGGAAAATGCAAAAAAAACAAACAACAAGAGTAATTTGAAAATTCAGTTCACCCTGTACGATATTGAAAACATATTATCAACACATTCTGTGATGTTTTACTTAGTAAATTAAATGTATTTTTTTAATATACACTCATTTCAAATCTGATGACTGCAACACACTCCAAAACATTGGGACAGTCAACTGTTAACCATTGTGTAACATCATCTTTTCAAGAACTTCATTGCCTTATATTGTGCTTCATAATGTGCAACACATTCTCAATTGGAGACGGGTTAGAACTTCAGGCAGGCCATGCTAGCACCCGCACTTTCTGCTAACGCAACCAAATGCACTTGTAATCCTGGTAGAATGTGGTTTGGCGTTGTTCTGCTGGAAAATGCAGGGATGAAAAGACAGCATCTGAATGGCAGCATATGTTACTCCAAAATGTGTACATATCTTTCTGCATTAATGGTGCCCTCACAGATGTGCACGTTGCAACATACCTTCAACTATGCACTTGCTTCAGCTTTACTTGTCATCGCTACATTGTGACAGGATGTCTGAACAAAAATGCAAGCAGTGAGTTGGGGAAGACTTTGGGAGAACCCTACCAGTGGATTTCAAACAGTTATCCAAGGAAATCGGGGAGGCTGTGCGATGTCTCTGCGAGGCAGTGGATCAGGCGGCTGTGTCTATCCAGTAGAGGAAGACAAGTTAGGGAAGTTGATACTAATGCTAACCGGCCAGGTGCTACAAACTTCCACCGCCATCTGGCAGAAGGGCGGGCCAGAGGTGGATGACTATGAACTGTTTGCTAGTCAACTCAAGGTTGTCTTTGATCACCCCCCAAGGAAAGAAGGGGGGTGGCTGTCCTCTCACATCTATTGGTTTAACAGAAAAGCTCAGCTAGCTTCTATACTGGCTCCAGCTTAAGCAACAGTCCCACTAGTTAGGCAGCCTAATTGGCTAGCGGCTCCTCCTTTACCAGACCCAGGGTGAACCGGAGCTCACCCAGCTGGCATTTGGGTTGGTAAAGCCCTGGCTTTGACTGTCCAGTCCCCCGCTGCCCAAGCCACTGCAGGCCCGGCCACACTGGCCAGTCTGCCACTGTCTAGCCGCCACTGACCATGCCAATGCTGATCTTTCAACCATCTACACCCCTTCTGCCCTGATGGCAAACATGGGGAGTGGCTGGGAATTTGCTGAGCTCAACTATTAGTTTAGCAGACAAGCTCAGCTGAGCTAGCTCCACTACTGGCTCCACCTCAAGCACCAGTCCACTAGCTAGGGAGGTTGGAAGGTTGCTGGTTCAATTCCTGACTGTGCCAAATGTAATTTTGTCCTTTAGCAAGGCACTTTACACTACGTTGCTCCAGGGGGATGTCCCTGTACTTACTGTAAGTTGCTCTGGAGAAGAGTGTCTGCTAAATGACAAAAATGTGAAGGTAAATGTATTAAAACACATGAAAATTCCTGGATTATTCAAAACATTTGGCCCCCAGTGTATATGGAAATAGATTATATTATAAGTGCAAATACAACTTGTGAAAACACCATTTTTACTATTATCATAAACTGAAACTGCAAATGAGCCTTCTTTGGTGAGGGGGTTCAAGCTTATATATAGATATAGATAGGTTTTATAGAAAATGTATTTAACTCACCTTCTCAACTTATAAGCAACTAATATATTCATTTATATTTACCCGTTTTATCCCACAGCTCCATGCAAAATTGGCATTACAAAAGGACGCATCCGTTACAATGGAAGGAAAATGTGGATGAAAGATTTTCAGCAAAAAATGTTTTCCCACAAAGACATAATCTCTTTCTACTGCATGGACAAGGATAAGAAGTGTACATATGAGATGTCAGGCCAGTGCCTTGATGGAAATCTCAAAATCCCAGAATGTTTTGAAGGTGAGACTGTTTTGCTAGCATTGTTTTCTTCTTTCTGTTTATATTTTCTGTATGAAACGCATTACCATTAGAGCTAAACAATGTGTGTTCTCCTATATAGACCCAAGATTGATTGATCAATTCAACTCCACTTCTCTTCCCGCTGAATTAGTCCCCTGCTGACACTCAACAGTAATTGATGCAGAAACATGAGTCCAAAAGAAATATAACAAAAATGTATCTGCTTTGTTATTGTAAATGTTTCCATATTTTGGTTTGTGAACTCAATAAAATATAAGGAAATGTGAAGTGGTCCTTATTAGAATAGCTTATAGTAATATAAATTGATTTTAACCAGAAACTCACACAAGCTTTCCAGCTAAGCACAAGTTGTACAGTAGGTTCAGTTTCCAAATGATAACAGAAGATGTCAGTGTTGTAGCATTGATGATGTCAACCTCAGATCCAGACCAACCTCAAACTTACTACAGTTGTGGTCAAATATTTTGAACATGGCAGGACTACTAATTTTTGCATATTCTTCAGAATGTAATCAAGAGTGATCAGATGAATTGGAAAGTCCCACTTTGCCATGAAAATGAACTTAATCCCCAAAAAACATTTCCACTACATTTCAGCCCTGCCACAAAATGACCAGCTGCCATCATGTCAGTGATTGTCCTTTAACACAGGTGAGAGTGTTGATGAGGACAAGGCTGGAGATGCTGATTGAGTTAGAATAACAGACTGGAAGCTTTAAAATGAGGGTGGCACTTGAAATCTTTGTTCTTCCTCTCTCAACCATGGTTACCTGCAAGGAAACACGTACCGTCATCATTGCTTTGCACAAAATGGGCATCACAGGCAAGGATATTGCTGCTAGTAAGATTTATCGGATCATCAACAACTTCAAGGAGAGAGGTTCAATTGTTGTGAAGAAGGTGTCAGGGCGCACAAGAAAGTCCAGCAAGCACAAAGACTGTCTCCTAAAGTTGATTCAGCACCACCAGAGCAGATTGGGGCACCACCAGAGCAGAGCTTGCTCAGGAATGGCAGCAGGCAGGTGTGAGTGCAGCCATTATATCTGATAAATCCCCTTTCCAATTTTTTGGACCATCTGGAAAATACCTTGTCCAGAAAAGAAAGGTGAGCACTACCATCAGTCCTGTGTCATGCCAACAGTAAAGCATCCTGAGACCATTCATGTGTGGGGTTGCTTCTCAGCCAAGGGAGTGGGCTCACTCACAATTTTACCTAAGAACACAGCCATGAATAAAGACTGGAATCAACACATCCTCCGAGAGCAACTTCTCCCAACCATCCACAAACAGTTTGATGACGACCAATGCCTTTTCCAGCATGATGGAGCACCTTGCCATAAGGCAAATTGATAACTAAGTGGCTCGGGATCAAAACATCGAAAGCCAAGGAACTCCCCAGACCTTAATCCCATTGAGAACTTGTGCTTGATCCTCAAGAGGCAGGTGGAAAAAACCAAAACCCACAAATTCTGACAAACAATTGATCATGCAAGAATGGGTTGACATCAGTCAGGATGTAGCCCAGAAGTTGACCACATACCAGGGCGGATTGCAGAGGTCTTGAAAAAGAAGGGTCAACACTGCAAATATTGATTCTTTGCATAAACTTCATGTAATTATCAATGAAAGTCTTTGACACTTATAGAATGACTATAATTATACTTCAGTATAGTACTACTGTCAATAAGATCTAAGAACATTGAAGCAGCAAACTTTGTGGAGACCAATACTTTTGACCACAACTCTACACTACAGGCTCATACTATAACTTCAACATTCAATACAACACATAGCCAGCCAAATGAACTCCCCAAATCATATTTTATGAAACAGAATGCTACCATCCAATCCAGTGAAAAATATCATAACCATAAGGTGAACTTCCAGCCAGCCACAATGCAACTTAAACCCCATCCTGGAAATCCAAAACCACTTTGCATGTCTTTTCTAATTTAACAGAGATTACCAGAGGAAACCGTTTTGTTGCTCTTGTCCTGCTCCCCCAACTCTGCGGTTGGTTTGATCCTCTGTCCTTGGCCGTCAGCTGGTGGCCAGGACTATTTTCTCTCTTCGCAGTGGGCGGCCAGTTGATTGTACTGAGTCATGAGAATTGGCTCTGCTTCCCCACCGGGGCAGAGAGGCAGGAGATGAAAGAACTGCAGACTTTTAGTGTAGGGGGAGACAGGGGTTTTAGTGCTTATTTAACTGAGGGATGGAGGACAAAAGAGAGGGAGGAACTTGGTGTTTTTTGGTACCTAAGACGGACACCATTACTCTAAAAATATAAAATAGTCTACCATTCTACATTGCCTCAAGAAGTGCCAGGGCCACATGAGAACATTTTATAAAAAAACACACCAAACATTAAATAATTTTGAGGTTATGTCAAATAACTGTCATCCTAAAAACGCTGAATGGGACTCATCTGCAAATCAGTGAACCTAAGAAAAATGCTTTAATAATGTTGTTGGTGAGTGATAATGGTGATACTGCACTGATGTATTAGCATATTGGTCTGCAGATCAGATGCTACAGGAAAATATGTTTTTTTAGGCCTGGGAGGCCTCACTCTTCCCTTTAGGCTAAAGATGAAATCCCAGAGCAGTGATGGGAACATTGTCTTGCTTAATAGGGTGTTGTCTTTTGGATGGGACACTTTCCAGTCAATAAATATCCCATGATAGTATTTGTAAGAATAGTAGTGTTTAGTTTAGCTTTATTTTAAGAGAAGGGGGGGATGAGGGGGAGGGGATGAATGAACCAAATCCAATCTGGGGATGATTAGGTTGCCATGATGGTACAGTTTGAGGGCCAGATTGGATTTGTCCAGGACCCCAGGGTTAACACCCCTAATCTTACAAATAGTGCCATGGGATCTTTAGTGACCACAGAGAGACGGCACCTGAAAGAGAGCACCCTACCCAGGGCAGATTTCCCCATCACTGCCCTGGGGCATTGGGAATGATATTAAGATGAGAGCGAAGAGTGCCACCTACTGGCCCTCCAACACCACTTCCAGCAACATTGGTCTCCCATCCAGGGAGTAACCAGGCCCGACTCTGCTTAGCGTTAGAAGCAAACCGGCAGTGCAATACAGGGCTCTATGCTGCTGGCTTAACACTGGTGTCCTGGCTAAATGTACAACCCAGCCCATATCATCATGGCCACCTAATTGAGCACTGACAATATTTATCCACTCTCCTAAGGGAGCTACTGATGTTTTTTTGCCTCAGTGGTGGTCAAATATATGGGAGAGTAACTTTTTATTTTGCTCTGGGGATGGCTGACTTTTGGATACAATGACAAGTCCCTAATTTCTAGTCATTTCAATCGTTTTGTGGTCCAGTGATACTTGAGTATTTTCTTTGAGGTAGAGCAATGCTTTTGCCTGCACCTGAGACCCAGGTTCAAATCCACAATACTTTTTGTTTGTCTCTCTCAGCTAGTTGTACCCACTTGTTCCCTTATTAGCTGTCACCCAGTTAGATGGATCAACTCTATCATTCCAAACCTTTCAAAAAACATTTAAGAGAGAGTACAAAGGATGTAACCCTCGTATGTACATAAAAAAGTGAGTTTGAAATGGTGGAATGAATCCTATTGGTGGTATTCCTGGTGTGTATTATAATAATAAAATAACATTTGTTTAAAACCACAGCCATGGATACATGATATGGATAACAGCTGTTTTTCACTTTTAAGTTCACGTTTTTCTCTTTCGACCAACATATTCAGACCGGCATAATCATGTACTACAAGATACGTCTACTTTGTCTTTATTATTACTGTGGTCTGCAAGGGGAAGGTTTTCCAACTCTTTTCAAATACAAAGGGAGGTTAGAGTGGAAATAGTTTTTACAATGGGGATGGCAGTGCATCTTTTGTGGTGGTAATAGGAGTCCCCCAGGTCGGGAGTACCAATAAACATTAAACAGACAGTCTTTCTGGATAAAAGTTGAAGCTAAATGACAAATGTTTTATGTAAAATAACGATCAGAGTAATGATAACTTAAAGGGGCACTGATTAGAATTTTGCACAGGGGGAATGGAACTACACTCTCTTTCAATGATATAGATGATGCTTTACGCTGTGCTGTTGTGTGTAACAAAGCACTGCATAGTGTAGGAAATCTTTATACCATATAAATGTCTTAAAATATTTTCAAAAATCAAGAAAAACAGATTTTGCAGCATTTGACGTTAAACTGTAACTACTGCTGCTTACTTTGTTACTCTACTCAGATTTTTTATTTCACAAACCTGTTTCTTATGAACTGAACATCATTAAACCAGGACATTTTGTCACAAAATTAAACAGATAAGCCTATTTTCAATCTTAGTAACATTTGGCAAACTTTGTGTAGTTGCTACATTTTGCCTTTGTATGGCAGAATAGCAGGCACTAAATATATCAAACTCATTTATTCTATATTCCAATCTGGACAAAATATATGCAGAAATTGCAGTGAAGTTCTTCCACTATTATTGTATTGACTTTATATGGGGCCTTGCCTGGTACGAGTGCTGCTGCGTGACATGAATTCAATGCACTGACATCCGTTAAATTCCTTTCTCCCTCATTTTGAGGATGAAACGAGTTTGTGTGTTTCATGTTGTATCCTCTTGATGCATTATTTATTGTTTTGAGGAGACACACTTTATTAGTTCCGATTTCACATGGAGGCTGTTTGGAAAGTCTTTGAAATGTGTTTTTTGACTCCAAATGTTTCTTGTCTTCTTCTCATCCTTCGTTCTCTTTCTCTCTCTCACTCTCTATTGGTAGTGCTTTCTTTCTATCCCTCTATCTCGCTTCCCTCTTTCAGTAACTCTCCTCTTTAATAAAAGCAAAGACTTCAGAAGGATACTCCTCTGTTGCAAAAAAAACATATTGCAATGAGTGTCCCAAGGAGAGTATGTTTTTCTCAATAGATGTTTCAGATTTTGTAACAGACAGTATCCAGGATCTTACCATAATTAGTATCGTTAACAGTTTACGCACTGCAACGTCAAATAATTTGCTCAGAGGTATTTCAGCTAATTGAGAAGCAAGAATGATGTTTAATGTAGTGGAACATGCTCCATATGTGTAATTTAAGTTGAGTTCAGCATGATATCATACATGGCCACTAGATGGTGTGCAAAGGCTGTCTGGGAAGCAGAAAGAGTCGTGGGGGATGACAATACATTCAATGACAAGCACCATTCTTAAACAGACTGAGATTTTGAGACACTCACTCAGTGGTCTAGATACTGTGTAGATAGCTCCTAAACACTTGCCCAGTGAAAATGGGATGATTACCAGCTTAAGTGTCGGTTCAATGGATAAAAGCTGCCTCCTCAGCCCTTCACTTGAGTGGACAAGTTCTCTCCAAACTTGTGGGTTGATATCAAATATCAAAAAAATATGCACTGTATAGTCTATGAAATTATTATTTTTTCAAATGTTATAAATGTTCGACAGGCTTCGGAAACTGGTCACTGAAAGAGAAAGTTGTTCTGTTTTCACATTGTCAGACTCAAACCTTATTGTTCAGACTCCTCATGAGGTGTGCTGTTAGCTAACAAACTCAATGGGGAATTTGGTAACTCAGGTCACTACCCTCACCACTCTCCCTAACTTTGAAAAGTACACTTGTAAGTACCTCAGATATGTTGATATAAAACATCATTCAAGGGCTTAGGGCTTGTTTATTATGGGTTTGCACATAAAAGGGAACACCAACGAAATTCTATAATTTGTTTATGTTCCTTAATCTTTTGAAGTAATAATTTGACAGTCTGGCTCATCAGTCAACTCTCTCACTCAGGGAGAACAGGGTGGAGCTAGCATGAGTGCAGCATCAACTGGAGACAAACAGTCTGTGCAGATGAATGTGTTTGAATACAACTTTGTGAAATAACGATAATTTGCGTGAAAAACAAATGTTTTTTTACAAATTCATTGTTTAAAACATAGATTTTCTTACCTCTCTGCTGACGAGGTAGCTCGCAGCCTACATCCTGTTTTTAGTTTGCATTCAACTGGTCAACTTGTAAAAAACGAAATGCTGACTTCTTTCTCTAATTTCACACTTTGCTGTGTCAATAACATCTTCTCAATCAGGGAGAACATTAGCTTTGCATGCAAGTGATCATTATTTCACAAAGTTGTATCAAACGCATTCATCTGCACAGACCATTTGTCTCCAGTTGGCTCCACTTGCGCTAGCTCTACCCTGTTCTCCCTGAGAGAGAGCGGTGACTGATGAGGGAGACCGTCAAAATAGTACTTCAAACGATTTTGGAACATAGACAAATTATAGAATTTTGTCATTGTGGTACTTGGTGGGTGTGGTCAAATCAATATGGGTGTGATCACTGTGGAAACACCCCATATGGTACAACTATGTAGAATATATGCAACTACAGTATATTGCTTCTATGGGAAAACAAGGCAACAGTAAACATGTTGTCCCTGGTGAACGATACACTTATCGCCCTGGCCAATACTTGATTGGTCAATAATCATCAAATTTAAATCAATCAAAATTATTTTATAAAGACTGCAGTCGCCACAAAGTGCTTTGACAGACTCCCTGCCCCAAACCCCAAACAGCAAACAACAACAAGTGATGCACACCACATCTACTTGGTAGATGGAACCTAAAAAAGAAACCTAGAGAGAGGCCAGACTCAAGGGTGTGGCCAGTCCTCTTCTGGCTGTACCGGGTGGATACTCTGAAAGGTATACAGCAAGGTACACAGCCTATTTTATTAAGGCCACACTATTTATCACTGTTCAATCAGTGTCCATAAATGGATATAGGAATGGGTGGGCTGTGTCCACAGTCTTTGAGTAGCATCAAGACAGTTCAGTGGTCTTGGGCAGGGAAAAAAGGTTGCAAAATGACCCATAATTTACTGCAAGTTTAATTAAACTGTCTCAGAAAAAAATCTGATGCTCCAGATGAAAAAGTAACTTGGCGTTCAGATGAAGGATTACAGTCTAAAAATGAAAGCGTTATATGTAGGTATACGACATAAACTCACATCATTGGTGTTTGTGTAATTACTCTCAATGCCAGAAGGGGGAGACAGAAACTCACTGCTTCTTTTAATGGTCCCGAGCAGAAAGAGGGTGGAGCTTGCATTGCAAATGGGCTAGCGAGAACATTAGACATTGCTCTTCCTTTAAATCCAACCATAACCCCAACCTTAAAACGAACCCTTGTCTAACACTAACCTCTAGGTTAAATACTTTTGTGCATGTCACACATTTTTAAAAAGCAATTCGAGAACCTAGATCAACCAGATGATAAGACCTAAACAGGTGCGTTTGTAGCACCAACGTGTGATCAGTATGAATGGTCTTGCATGTTGTTCTATACTGCCTAGTTTGGATTTAATCACACTGCATGCTGGGGCATGAAGCCCAAGCCACTTTAAAGGTAAACAGATTTCACTGGAGGATAGGGTTGGTTCACTCTCCCAGACTTACTGTAATCATGCAATGTTTGCTTCGAATCAGGTTATCATTTCTAAAACTTTTCTGTTGTTAATTGAAATGAATAGAGACATTCATATAAGTTTATATAATCAACAATGTATGGTCTGATGCCCTAGCACCTAATGAAATATCACAGGTATCACCTTCAGGGGAAGAACAGGTGTTGGGTTAAATTGAGGCTAGCTGCTTCACACAAGCAGTAAACATTCATAATGCAAGTGGCATGGTAAAGATATTTTGAGCTCAGTGAACCAAATACTGCACACATTAGATTCTAGCTTGGTAGGGTGGAGCTTCTCAACTTAGTTCAACCAGCATGATTCTGAATCTAAAGAACATTCCATACGAGAGAGAGAGAGAGAGAAAGAGAGAGAGAGAGAGAGAGAGAGAGAGAGAGAGAGAGAGAGAGAGAGAGAGAGATTTTGATAACATCTGGGCAGTTGTCTGGGTGAGGCGTATGTAAACTTAATAGTTCAGCAGTTTTTTCCCTGACGTGGTTCCCTGCCTCTTCTTATCTCAGGCCTCCAAAGATTCTTCAGCTGACAATGGATGGACCCTGATTTAGCCCCTACACCTCTCTATTTCTCTCTTCTACCCACACCTCTACCATACCAAACATCTGCTGGCAGGGCTAATCTTGCCTCTTAATCGGTTGAAGACGTGATGCTTTACCATCCTCTGCCTCAGATAAAGTGCATCCTGTGGCTCAGTGGTTAGAGTCGTGTATACATAAAGTTGTTGGCTCAATTCCAGAGTGGGACAAATGTCATGGTGCCATTGAACAAGTGCCATAAGTTGCTCCAGGGGATGTCCCTGTCCAAACTGTACGTCAGTCTGGATAAGAGAATATGCTGAATTACTAAAATGTTCATTTAGGTGGACACTTCAGTAAAGTATATAGCCTACTGTACAATTAGGTCCATACATATTTAGGCATTGACTAATGCTGGAAACACACTACAGGAGTTTTAAAATCCTAACCGATTTTGAAATCTCGTTGCAGCACAAACTTAAAAAATATCTTTACAGATTTTCTTCCCTTAAATCTTAAACATGCTCACACTACATGATTTGAAAATCGTGGCGCATCACACACTACACAATGTTATTAAGATTATCATGCCAGAGGGGGCGCCTCACGTGAAAAAAGCGGATATAAACAAAATGAATACTGAAAAATTATTTTATACAGGGTTTGCAAACGTTTATCCATCCATCTATTAACAAATTACTGCCATAACAACTCCAATGTATTGTTTTACAATATTGCGCTGTATTGTAAATGTCCACCTTTTACCAAGAGTGCTTAATGCATTTTATATATTGGGTTGCACTTCTGGATTGGGGAACTTCCATTCAAAAGAAGTGAAACAATTAATAATAAATATTTTTTAATCATAGTGAAAACTAAATGAGATGTTCCTCCATCTCTGAAGTCCAATGGATCCGTGTTGCAAGTTTCGCGTTGCCATTTGGCTACCGTCTTGTAGTAGACTTGTTTCCTATTGGCTATTGCGACAGTACTGGCGTAATCACAATCTTACTCATCCCAATAAATATCAAACATGTTTGATATGATCGGGGCGAGCCCGATTTGTGTGAGAACAGATCGGCAGGTTTAAGATTCGATCTGTGAACGCCTCACATTACCAGATAATCTGCATCGAAAATCTGCACCGATCTAGTTCCTGGACAAGATTTTTTCTCAGATTCTCGGGAGGTGAAAATCGGGCATAAATTGGGCAGAAATCGGCCTAAAACTCCTGTAGTGTGTGGCCAGCATGAGTTATTCAGAAAGGTCCAGAAGATCACAGAAAACAACTGCGGTGAATGATAGAAAAATAATTGCCCTGGTGAAGAAAAATCACTTCACTTAGAGTTGGCCAGATCAAAAACTGGATACAAGAGTGGGCAGGAGGCAGATGCATTTTCAGTTTAGATTACATTTATTCTTAAACAGCCCAGTACTTGAGGGAATGTATCCGGCACACAAAATAACTAAAACTAGTACCTTACTCTAAAAAAGACTTTGAACTAGAAAATAACAAACTCTAAGTAAAGGTACATGACTTACGATTAACATGCCAGCTTGGAAACAGATTGAAAGACGGGTAACGGGACAGTAAACAATGACCGACAATGTGGGGAAGAACATAGGGAATTAAATAAGGAACTAATGAGTAACATAAACCAGGTGTGAACACAGAACCATACTCAACCAAAACAGGAAGGACCATAAAAGGACATGTATTAAGATGGGAGAAACCAAAACCCTGGAATGGTTAAACCTATATGAAACACAGAAAAACAAGGAAAACATGACATAGCATACGCTTAGACTGGGAAACACTGGGGAACTATGAACGATTGAAAGATTATAAAGACACCATACATAAACAAACTACAACTCACAAAAGGGGACATTGTTACACCAAGACTTGAAAATGAGTGATATATCCAGCAATGGCCAAGTTAAACACCTGACCAGAATCTATTGGAGCATGCATTTCACTTGCTGAAGGCAAAACTGAAGGCAAAACACCCCAAGCACAAAAAGGTCTGTAATTCTTCCACCGTTCACCTAATTTGGATGTAAATACCCAGCTAAAGGTCCCAACTTTCAAATAATTTTCATTTAATTTCAACTCCAATATGCTGTGGTAGATGGCTGAAATAAAGATAACTTAGTCCTAACTGTATACTGTGACCTATACATGTACTCTAGCTATGAGGTGAATCTGAACCATGTGGTTGCGCCAACGGATGGGCATCAGGACCCAACATGGCACGTGATTCCCTTGATACTGCACTCATGTTTATACAGGGGCAAAAAGAGTGCTTTACATAGGCAGAAGGGTGCTATTTTAAATGCATCCATGGTGATTTTGTTCCTTCACGACTGAATAATCCGGGCTGAGAGGATTACTGGGCTACCAGTAGACATGACATTGTGTGTCACACTTTAACACAGGGCCCACGTTGTGTCTCCACACCTCTTTGATCTCTGGGAGTGTCTTCCTTAAGGCTTCTTTAGGTAACCAAGTTACAATACATAAAAAACCCACAGTTGTGTCTTTCAAGTCAGCCTTATAAAAGCAAGGAATAAATAAATGAATCCACTTCAATCCTGGCTTTGTTGAAAGGATGCAGCTGCGATGGAGGGATGGATGGGTGGATGGCACCAAGCCCTGGAATTGTTTTCCACCGGCTGCCTCTAACCGGACCAGGGTGCCTGGCTGCCGTCCTCCGTAGATCAAGCAAGGTCACGTTGTCACCCACATGAAAGGGACAGCCGGGGTTTAGTCACCCTTTGAAAGGCAATGACGCCCGGCCACTATCCGGCCTCTGTTAATGATGGTCGAACACACACACAGAGGATCAAGCGCAGTTGCATGTACACACACACACATATATCCATGGGCCTCAAAGCAATAGAGACAGCCATCGTGTCATCTTTTTCCTCAGAAGCCACCAACACCAAACAAGGCCTAGTTGCGAGAGTGCGGACAAAGATGTTGTCTAACGACACAGTATTTATTTTCCTCTCTGGCCGCCTTCACAAAGTTGCTTTGGAGTCCTTTTCATTGCCTCCGGATGACTTATGTTACAGGATTACACTTCTGGGTCTCCATATTGAACAATGTTTTTTTTTCCTCTGTCTTTTTGCCCTGAGTTGGTGGTGTCTTGTTAATTCTCTGTCTCTCTCTCAGATGTGGTTCTGGCTATTTCAGAATCCAACTTTTCAAGTGGTATCCAAGTCCTTTAGTCTAGGATTAGAGAAAATGGAAGTAAGAGAGGGAGAGAGAGTCAAACAGGGAGAGAGAAAGCAGAGGAAGAGACAGAAAGAGAGAAAGAGCACGTCAGTTTTCCTCTGCCGAGGACAAACTTAAAAAGTTAAAGAGAAAAATGTGAAAGCATCAAATGTTTACCATGTACTAAATGTGTGTGTTAGTTGTTGTCAGCTACAAAGTGGGATCAGAAGACTTCAAACAACATCTGGTTAGCATTGTGAAGTCACCAGATACATTGCTAACTTTGCCAGCGCCGTATGTAATATTTACAGAATGGCAGTGTAACACAAACAGGACCGGGCTGGGTTATTTTGGCAGGGTATTTGGAGTCGGACAGCAGGACAGCTAATAGCTATAACCTCAACAATTTTCTTTCCAGTTGGATTTGCGCTGAAATTAAAAAGTTG
>JACXGM010013281.1:0-23170 GCA_016801145.1 Umbra pygmaea | reverse complement strand
TCCCCTGCCCCCCGTCTCTCTCAGCCGTATGAAGCACTGTTGGTATCCCCTGCCCCCCCGTCTCTCTTCTCATCACACATGCTGAAGGTTGGTCTTCCTTTTCACGAGCCTTGGAAGCTGGACTGATCTTGAACTGTCCACCTCCTCCCCGGACTGTTTTTTTTCTCTTCACAAAAATCTGTCTCAGTCTCCAAGTCCTTATTAGTGAGAAAGTATTAGATGAGGAACATTTCCAATGAATTATGCAACATGCTCAAGTTTCCATTTCAGCTTAAATATTTCAGTTTTAAACTCTTATTTGAAACCATTCAGAGGCACACTTCAGAGAATCATTTATAGAGCTTTGTGATATTGATCAGGTTTTTGCGAAAAGGGAAATAATATAACAAAAAATGAAAGACTGTTGAAGTTATGTTTCTCTTGCCCATTCTGTAATAGCAACAAGTCTAATCACCTTGTGTTGCTACCCAACTGTGTATCCTCCTTCTGTGCAATGAGGTGGACTAATGTCAACATCAAGTTACTGTCTTTTGTTAAACCACACATGAATACATCTTTGTAATGATATATATTCCAAATGAATGCATACAGTATGCATAGTGTACATTTTACATTCCTCTTGAAGATCAAAGATATGCCCCTTACATTAAGTGGATTAAACACTACAAAAACACCAATGCATTACCAGGGCCAACATGTTTGGAAAAGTCACAGTATTATAATTAGTCTTCACATATATTATTGTCATTGTATTGCCTTTGTTCTTACAGAAAAAGATCTGCCATACACTGGATAAGACAGTATAGTGCATATTTAAACATTAGCAGTGCTTTGGAAGATCTGTTTGAGGAATAGATGTAGGGATGGGACGATTACCGGTTTCACGGTAAACCAGAATAAAATGTCTGTATGGTTAGTATTACCGTTTAAAATTAAATTTTCACTAAAACCTTTGATTAAATCCTGTCCAGCCAGAATCAGTCTGACGCAGGTGCACGCATGCAATGTTGTTTTTTGCATGAGAAGTCAATGCGGAAAGGCAGTGACAGCGCTCGGGAGATTTTTCAGCCATCCAAGAGGAGAAAATCTGAGATGTGGGCATATTTTGGCTATTACAAGAGTCCTGAGGGCAATTTAATCTAGGATGCGAACCCTGTCTGCAGAGAAATGTCGCTGCAAAAAGGGGGAAACACGTCAAATCTGTCATCTTGTGACAACCAGCCACTGTAAGCGAATGCATAAACTTTTACTTCAATACCAAAACTAATTTGGGCAAATAATTCGACAAACAATATTGATTCGAGGTGAAATATTTAATTATCTCACTTGTAATTAATGCAAAGTCTCCGGATTATAAATTTAACAGCAAGTAGATTTGAGGCAAGACGAACGAATATGTTCGAAATATTAAGGGTGACATTTAAGGGATAATGTATCGTATTAATTCATAGTAAACATATTACACTGTCACGTTGGTATAGATGATGGAGGCAGATGCAGAGTTTCAGGGTATTGATTTAATCCAGCAATCAGAAACGTATAACAAAAGGCACAGGTCTTGAGAGGCACAACTCACAGGCAGCGTAACAGAGAACAATACTCAACAACGTAGCATTGCATCGTCTTCGTTATATATACACAAGGGAAATTAAGTAACAAGCCACACCTGTCCTATACGTTCAGGTGGGGGCTGGCATAGAGATGCCTTGACCACACTATCCTGATAGCGAGTGAGTGTCTGAATAACATAACACATTATACAATCCTACTCGTCCTGTTTGTGTAGGGCAAGGAACATACACAGCCCCTAAAACAATAATTAATAATGATCCTAGTATTCAGGAGAGCCTGATCGATGCGAATCCTGAGCAACCCTTACATACACATATTTTTATTTTTACCACAGAAATAATTTCAGGGACAAAATATTGCATGTGATTAGTGTCCGCAGATCCTTAAAGTCTTAAATAGCCTTAATATCGTTTTCCAGAATTTACGGTCTAAAACTTACATCTCATTTTCTAAGGTCTTAAACAATTGCGGCAGTCATGCTATTTTTGTTCCATTGTATTTTGTCGAAAGAAGCAATAAACGCTTTCTCTGTGCAACATTTTAGTTAGCAACAGCTGCCAGATACAGTAATAGCAGGTGATTGCGGGAGCTCCATGAGTTCACAGCAACACACTACTTTGTTCGTTAGTTAGCTTAGTTTGAGTCTTGTTTATATTTAATAGGCTATACTTAGCTAATATAGAAAATATATTTTATTTGTGTCCTTACAGTTTTGTTTACTAAAACGTGTTACTTGTGATCAGTACCTATTAGATTGCACATTTTTCAGTAGCCTACCTCAAAGCAACGATAACAACCCACTCTCATTGAGCAGTTAATCCCCACGTTCTCGTTCTGTTTCATTAGCGCAAGTGTAGTGGGGCCATGTATTACTTTGGAACATTTCTTTCTTCCGACTCAAGAGCCAGGCATCGTGGAGTTACTTTTATTCAGTAGTTTGTTTGAACTGCTGGTCGCAATTCTACAGCAGACTTAAGCACAGTCTATCGTGCGCACATAAAAATGCTGCAGGCAAAATAGAACATAAGATACATTTAGACGTGTTAATTTATTTCATATAATGAATATAAATAACTTGCAAATATAATTCAAAAACATTGCTCTTTTACCAAATCCAAACATTCAAACGATATGTGTGCTGGTCTCCATCAACAAAGTCAGACAATGCATTCCAACGCAAGCTACTCTCAGTACAAATCTGTCGCTCACGACATCCCAAAAACAATCTTCACTAACACACGGTCAACTCCATTCCTTCATCTAAGAGATTCAAAACAGCAGGCAATGGGAACCATCCATAGAGATAGTCACACTATACTGGCACCGTATTCAAGCCACCATGTAAGTTAACGCCTTTAAGGCAAAAAATATTCCTGCCAACAACTGGTAGTCTACCAAGTATCAGGAATAGGACTATTTTGGTAGTATATATAGTTTATTGATGATACTCTGTTTGCCATCACAATAAATCAAAAGATTAGCAATGAATGTAATGTATGTGTTACATGAATATGCCATTACAGAGTCAAATTCAGAGCATAGGTGAAAAATCATCCTGTTAACTAGCCCTTTAGTTTACTTCAGTAGATGGTAAAGCTATTGCCTAATTCTAACAAGATTATCAGTAATCAATTTATGGGGAATTCTTAATGATATCACATCGGATAATAGGCTTTAGTACTAAATGGTAGACTATAGTAAAACAAAAAGTGATTAGAGCTGCTAATTGTATTTGTTGTGTGTGTTTTCAGGTATTAAATGTTTTCAGTGTGTGTGTATCAGGTTTTTTTAATTTCCATCTTGATAATCGTGATAACTTTAGTCACTATAATCGTGATATGAAATGTTCATACCGTCCCATCCCTAAATTAGATGATTAGCCATGATTGCCTGAGCAAATTCCATCCAGCACAAATCCCAACAATCTGGGCATATTTCTGACAAAATATCTTCTTATATTTGGTTGTTGTGGCCTCTAAATGTGATGATGTGATCAATAGTAATTGACTGAGTGATCAATGCCAAGATCTGGAAGTTTTTTCAGATAGTCACTCACTATAATGCTTTAGGTTGCATCCCAAATGTCAGCCTGTGTGCGTAATGTGTGTGTGTAATGTGTGTGTGTAATGTGTGTGTGTGTGTGTGTGTAATGTGTTGTGCGTGTGTGTGTTTGTGTGAGTAAGTGTATGTGTGTTGTTGGAGCTGTGCATCTCCTTGCCTGGCATTCATTCTCCACATCCACTGAACCTGCAGGATACATTATTGATAAGCTACTAATTACGCTTGTTGCAATTTCAGCTGACCTTTCCCGAGAACATCCTGGATCATTATCAGCTGCATTCTCTCCTGAAATTGCAAAGGTAATCTACAGTCCACCTCTAGCTCCGCACACACACACACACACACACACACACACACACACACACACACACACACACACACACACACACACACACACACACACACACACACACACACACACACACACACACACACACACACACACACACACACACCTACCTAGCTGATAAAGGTGTGTGTTTGTGTCTATGTGTGTGTATTCCTTGAATCCCAGCCTGAAACCATGCATAACTTTTCCCTGTAAATGTAAAATAGAGAAGCTTTACTCTTAAATATCTTACAACTGCCCTGCTGATCGTTTTGTGAGTTTTGTGAGTAAAGTAAGTCAATCTGCTTACCTAGCAGCTGTTGATAGTGTTTCATGTGTTGGTGCCTAAAATGTATAATTCCAATTTATATAAAACTATTACTGTTAACAGTGATTAACTTGGGATGAAAAAGTTGACAGATCTCTGGTTTACATAATCTACAACAACCCCCATCAAGAGGCAGAATGTCCATGGATATATTTTGGTGGTTTCACACTGTAGCCAATAAAAAAGTTAGAAAAGTCCTGGTCTTCGATTGCATAGTCTTACATCACCTGATTTAGTGCTCTTGATCAAGGTAAATAACTGTACTGTATAAAACACATCAGCACCTCTGCCATTGTGATCTAGTCCTAAATCACACCTAGGCTTTTAGATGTCTTGTGCTGCATCTCAGTGTTTCTCAAACCTCTCCTGGGGGACTCCCAGACATCTCACAATGTCTTTGCAGTCGACAACTTGCTCACCTGATTGAGTGTTGCATGAAGTTGATTAAGCTGTGTTATCTCTGCAACATATCTAATAGGCCTACTTGGACATGGGTGGGGTCCCAAGGAGAGGTTTGAGAAGCACTACCTTAGTTGAGTATAATGCAACAATATGGATGTTGCACAGCTAGAGCGGGGGCTGGTAGGCTAACCATAATAAACAATATTTCTATTCCGTTTTTCTACAAATGGTAAAGTACTTCGAAATCCAGTTAGTGTCATCATTATACACTGAAAAAAACATAGTTTTTTTTTAGGTAGTTCCAGCAAGCCCAATCTTTGTCGAACCTATCCTATACAAAGATTTGGCTTGTTGGAACAACTTAAAAATTCAATGCAAAAAGTTTACTTACTTTTAGTAAGTAGAAATGGCTGGTTATTCTTTCCAGTGTACATAAAGACATCTTTATGTATAATGACTATAACAACAATGTTAATCAAGCAAGGTGTATATGGTAAGCTTGGAATTTATTTTAATATTATAATATGTTACATGATGAAGTAATTGCATGGCTACTACTTAAATGAGTATTCATGTAATTGTGTTTCCAACGGTGTTTGTCACCAATGCCAGTGGAAAGGTGACTGGCAGTGACATGAATGCATGCATAGGCTAGCTAAAAAAGTAGCTAGCGAGATTTGGCATGCTACCAGCTGCCATTTGGAATTGGCTGAAAAAAGGCAATGCAATTTATGTTATATAATTTCTCAGTTTAACACAACCAAAGGTGACTGTTGTTCTTTTCATGTAGCTAGTTAGCTGGCAAGTGTGTGCTTTCAGTGAGTGTACATTTCTGCTGCTGAGCTATCTGTTATAACCCTGACCCTGGATAATCACAGCAGGATCAGGCATCCAGGGGACACAATTCATAGACGTAAACTACAGTTTGCCATGCAATCATTACAGTGAATCTATGGCTCCATATTTCTTGGCTTGTATGGTAAAGCAGTTAGTGCTAAAATATTGCATCTTGGAGTGTGTGTATTGATAATTTTCATTATTCAATGAGTGGTTGTATTTTTATAGTTTAAATTTAAGTCATTTAGCAGATGTTCTTATCAAGAGCGATATACAGTATGTACAGGGACACCCCCCTGGAGCAACTTAGGGTTAAGTAACTTGCCCAAGGACACAACAACTTTTGGCACAGTCGGGAATCAAACCGGTAACCACCCGACTATAAGTATGACTCCCCAAAACACTGAGCCATATGCACCCCTTATTAGGTCATATGTGAAATAATAATGTGAAAATAGGACGTTATGTTTTAATAACATAGACATGGAAAAAGGTAAATGAAACAAGATGGCTGGGGATAGATCTCTGACCTGTGAAAATTAGTCACATTTTTTATTTATTACAACAAGCCCACACTGTAGCTCAAGTCCAGTTGTGATAAATGTGTATTTTTTCAAAAGCAGTGACAGCCAACTGCTACAATCCATTTGTGTAATCTGGTATCATAGCATGCACACAGCAATTTGTGTCTGTAATTAAACTAGTTTTTAGCTCTAATATTGAAGTGAATTGTAAGCAATGGCATTCATAGTATTCTTAAAGGAGAATTCCGGGCGATTTCAAAACGTAGCTCTGTTGTTTGCATATCGGAAGTGCTGTCTGTAGCGTTAATAACTCAAACAATCTGTATTGCCAAAACCGTGTTTACCTTTTGCTGCCAGTATACAACCATTACACATTTACGGGGCAAGTAAAAAAATGTGCTTTGAGCCACTAAACATGTTCAAAATGTCAATAATAGTCCATATCCATTTGCACTGATTCCTTATAATGAACACAGCGAGTTTGAACAAATTAGTTTGTGTACATACCTCTGATTATTTCCCATTTTCCAGTGAAGTCCACACTAGTCGACTGTCGAAGTCATACAATGCAATATTCCTAAAGGAATTCTCCTTTAATGTTGGGTTCCCCTTTGGGCTACATTTGTTTGTCCCATACGGGACCTCCCTTGTCCCATATATTCATCCAATCACAGCATAACTGAAATGCACCATAGATTTTTTTTATCATAAAAGTCCCAAATTATGATTTCTTTGATACTAAATGTTGAGTTTTATTGTCATACATTTACATAGCTAATTATTCAGCGGTGTAGTGGAGGCACCTTTTGATTTGTGAAATAGCTTTTACTCACCTATTCATTTAGTTAGTTAATTATCGTTTACCCATTTCATTCATACTCTGTTTAAAAGCAATCAAATATTTTTTCATTAGTGCATGTGATGGCAGAGATGCAGCAGATGAGGTGGCAGACACAAATACATTTTTAATATTATCTATGTTATTAGCTGCTATATTAGCTATCCCCTGTGTCTGTTTTAGAAAGACTCATCCAAAACAAAGCGGACTATTGGAAAATGAGTTGTCAAAACAGAAAAGAAAATAGTTGCAGATATTTCAGTTAGGTATCTAGCTAGCTATCTACGGTAACTCAATCAGTACAAGAGCTCTGGGTATGCACTGTACTGCAAAGTAACTGTATAAGTACAGTAGCAAAATGTAGCTCAAATAAATGGCCTGAATTTCAAAGTAGCTAATATATTTTATTTATTTAATACGAGAATTAAAGTCCTGTAGTGAAAGACAAAAACACTGTAAGGCCTCACTCATACCCATACAATTATAATTTTTAACTTTGCTTTAAAGAGAGTGAGACAAACGAGTGAAAAAAAAAGTTGTGCTGAGGCATTTTTTCAAACAACACCATACCCCATCCCATCACTGTGGTACCATGCACTGGCATGCCACTTTTTGTCCTTTTTAGGTAGTGAGATAGTTGGCAAACCTAATTTAATGGTCAGTTTACATCCATCTAATAAATCCATCTAGGACTGGATCTGGCATCTTTGCCTCCACAACAGTTTGACTTCCTCTGGTCAGGGATTCTTTAAGATGTTGGAAAATGTCAACAGGGATTTTGGTCCATGCTGACGCAATGGCATCACACAGTGGCTGCAAATTGAACAATGGTACAGTACATTCACGGTAGTGGGCAGCTATTCTACCTCATCGAAAAATATGCCCTTTAGGGTTATGGTCTGGGGACTGTGCAGGGTGGTCAGGTAAATTGAACCAGTATCTGGGTGACTGGTTATTTTAGGATTACTGGTAGCTGATAGGATTGGTGTTCTGCAATAGCCCATCCGTGCCTAGGGCCGATGAGTTGTGCATTCTGAGATTCCATTCTGTAGCACATTGTTGTGCTCTGCTGTTATTTCTGTTGGCTTGGACAATTCCTGATATTCTCCTTTGACCTCTCTGAGTTCAAAGCTGTTTTCGGCCATATGACTGCTGCTGATGTGAGATATTTTTGTTTGTCAACCGTATGTAAAACCCTTGATGCTGTCATGTGTGAAAAGCCCAGATTGGCAGTTGTATTTAAGATACTGGAAACAACACACTTGTCACAATCAAGCATATTGCAACTCAAAATAATTTGAAATAAACGTACAAGTAATAGCCTGAAGCAGGGAGACTCAAATATTACCCTACGAGGCCCGGGGCCTGCAGATTTTCTGTTCTACCTCATTGTTAATTGCACCCACCGGGTGTACTAGGTCTAAATAAATCCCAGATTACAGGGTTGTAGTAAAAAAACAGTTGAACTGGCATCCACGTGTGACTCTCACTGTCTCACTAGTGTCCTCCCGCAAGGATCCATGTGCCGAAAATGAGTTAGGTTGCTCCTGGGTGCACATAATGTAACAAATGTATACCTCCTACTCTATCGATGACATTTTAGACTCACCACGAAATGGACAGTCAGAAAAGAAAGGTGGAGCAGCTAAGTTCAGCAAAATAAGCAACGTGTTTGCCATTATGTGGAGGAATTATATCATATCAATGAGTGCAACATAACGATCGTAATATGACATTGAAGACAATATGTTTCCATGAGTACAAAATAGTAAACCTAGATTGACTTGCCAGCACTGACAAGTTAGGGAAAGTGCACATACTGTATACTGTACAGCAGGGATAATTTCGTCAACACTGAGTATAACTACACATTTTAATCAACAACTATTTTTTGCACAAAAACGAGATGACGAGACAAAATATGCTGACGAAAAATGCAATGAGACGATCATTATAGGTAGGACTTTCAATTTTGCATGAAAATTCTTTTGATCTGTATTTGCCATTAATAAAAATTTAAACATTCAACTTGTTTGGAGAATTCATGTATTTTAATACTGCCCGGGCTTGGTTTGTGGTACTGTCCCTGCAAAAATGTAATTCTGCCAATGATAGGATTGCATTAATCTTTTTTATTAATTAAACATTTCTCCTGCATCCAACATATTGACTATGAGAACTCATTTTTCGCTTACCATCTAATCTACACAGACTTTGACATATGCCCTTGTTAGGAGATGACCAACATAATCTGCTCACCTGTGAGTGGTCATAATGTTTTGGTCCCTCAGTGTATATAAAAATATGATGTGCACTGCATGTTGACAAGTTGTGTGACCTATTTAACACAGCAAAAAGTACAATGATTAAAATAGGTGTCTTTAACAAGACTAAAATGTTTGGAGTTTTCGTCACCTAATAATAACTAACAATTTAACTGTAGAAAATTACTACAATAAATATTTTAGTCAGAAGACTAAAACCATAACTAAATGATCAGATAGGCTATTTGATGGTCAGTCCCAAATGTGTGTACTTTGTAAAGTGGATAACTTTATTTCCAGATGAACAAAGTGGCCAAATGTATAACCAGTTTGGTACCTGTTACATCAACACAGGTTTAGCCTACAAAATTAGAGGTCTGGTGGTCTGGTCTGAATTATTGTTTCAGTCGACCCGAAGTAACAGGTCGGACTGAATTTACCTTTTGTAAACGTGCAAGGCTTCAAAGGCTTTATGTTTACATGACTTTGGCAGATGTAATAGGTAGGCATTGCCATTTAAGCTGAACCACATAACTTCCAAGATCCAGAAATATTTCCTCCTCACTTTTCCAGAAAACATGATTGTCACTTGTGTGTCATCAGTTCACTGTAAATTCCCATACACATTATTACATGTTTTTGTTTTTTTCTTCGAACAGTTTTTGTCCATTATTATTAAAATGTTTTGCTAGCGTTATATTCTTCAAACACAGAAAAACATTGCCATGCATTTCCAATTTTTTTCAAACTTTCTTAGGTTTCGATTTGTTACCTGAAATTCATCACTTACTATGCGCAATTAGCTTCTTCCCACCTACATGCGTGTCTTTGAACTCATTGCGCGATCCAACATAATAGAATAACCATTTATTCATACAAAAATCTTATCTAGTTCCTATCTATTTTAATGCACCCCAATAATGGTCATCTTTCCTCATAACAATGTTGACAACAGATGAGGGAGGCTGAAGAAAAGCCAGAAAAAGACTTGGGTAAGTAGATAAAAGCTCTGAAGAAATGGAATGTTTGCAGTGGGATGTCTTGCAAAGTACCACTATTTTCCTATCAAAGTAAACCTTTCAAATATGTGCATCGTTTCACCTGTTCTGATAATCTCTTTAAGGATAAAATATTTATTTTCACAAACTTTGTCCATAAATGTTTTCCTCCACTAAATCATATCATTGCGGGCCTGTGCAGTCACTGGAGGTTACACTATATTTACAAGGTATGAAATTCGGGAAAAAAATAGATGTTCCCTGAAGGTCGCTGTGATGTATCTCTGCCTGAATTCCTGTCTTATTACTCCTGTCTGGAGACAGTCACCTCGTCTCTAGTCTCATCACCCCTCTTTCTAAAGAGTTTACTGAGGGTCTTGGCTCTTCCATTACAAGTTTCCAAGCAGCGGTATCCTAGCAGTGCAGGGAGGCCAGGTGAGGCAGTGTGGAGGCGACACCAGCAATAGGATTAATGATCTCTGGGGAAGCCAAGGTAAGCATACAATCCCGCTTGACATCTTTGTACTTGTAAGAGCACACAAATTAGCCAGGCGATGCAGTGAATAATGACCAGGGCGCTTCCATCAGTCCTATTTAACAATGCATGCAAAGCCATGCGGGGATAAAGTGCATGAACAAACCATAGAGCATGGGTGGCATAACGCATAATGTCATGTGTGTGGTGGTGGACTAACGCTTCAGCAGCTAGGACTATGAGGTGAACTGATGAATGCACACGCGCGCGCGCACACACACACACACACGCGCACGCGCACGCGCACACGCACACACACACACACACACACACACACACACACACACACACACACACACACACACAGTCCCTCCTCCCAAACCTCACTGCATGGTTTGGTGGCAGCAGCATCTCCAGATGTTTCCAGCTCATAAAGGAGCAGACTCCATTCAACCCGACAGAGACCTATAATATTCCAGCACGCACCAAATGTCAACTCCTGATATGTCAAATGTTATCACTCAGATGTGATAGGACTACAACTAGTGTGGAATGGGAGCAAAGCAAAATGCCAGCCTTGAGTCATTCTCTGTGTTAGCCAGACACTACCGAGAGAGTTGATTTCAATTCCTCTCATTTAGTGCACTGCATTGTGGGTTTTTATAATAAGGCTCTGTTTTTGCTTCTTTTTCTCAACCATTACATTTCTTTAAATTCTGTGGCAACAAGATACTAAATATCAGCGAAAGTTGGATACTTGAGACTATTCTTCATCCATTGCGCCTTCATCCATTCTTCTCTTAGCCTTATTAATAACATGCTATCGACCAAGCATCACTGTGGTAAAACGTCTAAAGCGTTTATTATTTTTAGGAAGCAGTCCAACTGTGTTGCCAAGCCCACTTGGGACCATGCCTTCATCTTGTCTCCACTCTATCCTGTGTGAAAGGTGGCGGTAGAGTCTGAGATGTGCCGCTATCCACGGTGGGGTGATGGAGGGCTCCCAGCTGTCTGCCCCTGACAGTGTCTTTCCCCACCACACAGCACACTGCCTCTCACTAATGACCAGGCGTCCTGAATTCCACAGCTCCCACGGGGAAACAGCTGCTGCCATCAACAGCTTTTCTCTGGGCTTTGAAAGGAGGCTGGAATCGGGGATGGAGCGGTGAAAGTTGGCCATGGTCCTGCCCAGCCGCACAGCAGGCGTGTTGTGCCAGCACGGTGGCTAAGCCCAGTGAAACCGCATCCAGCCAATTTAGTTCCTCAGAATGCCAGGCCACCTCTAATAGGCACACCAGGGAGCGCCTGCTGGAATATCCTTGCAGAGGTAGGGGGCAGTATACAGGAAAGAGACAACAACAGGGACAACAACAGGGCTCCTTGGGGTAGCTTTTCTCTCTGGGTTTGACGTTAAAATAAGGTCTGTTTGATTCCTTCCAAACCAATTTGTTTTAAATTAAAAAATCCTTTTAGAGCTGGTGTGTTGCTCTTTACCATCCTCTCACACATAGCCCCTGGTTAGGCTTACCCTTTAGACTGTTTGCGGGGACTATGAGGGGAAACAGGGAAATGCTCATGCAGATGGAGTGAAGTTCCATTGTTAGACTAACTAATCATTCCAGCCACGTCGGCGTGCTCTTCTGATAAGCAGACGGCCTCCAGTGAGGTTCCAACCAACCGCGTACAGCATACACACTTTAACACTGCTAATGTGTACCAGACTTGCAGCACTTTCACACTGTTTAAAGATACACTTTAGATGCCACTGGAGAAACACATTTATATGTTTTATGGTAAAACTGGTCTGCTTATATTTGCACACTATATAACCCATGTTTATATTGCATTCATTGTCTACAGTCAGAGCAGTCAAGAGGTATTCAACTAAAAAAAATCTGTATTTGTGGTTTCACAGTAATTCTACAGCCCACAACATGAATTTAAGTGTTATTGCTTTTTTTATTTAACTCTGAAAAATGTAATCAACTGGTTATATAAATGTGGGAAGTTTATCAATGGAACTCAAATAAAACAGTGAGAAATCCACATGTGCATTATGCAGACCACTCTACCTCTGTCTCCCCTCCATGAAGTACAGCTGAGCTGACGATGCGTACTGCACAGCGAAATCCAAAATCCAGTGATGAAAAAGGTAGGCCTATCTAAATGTGTGTGAATGCTTGCATATAAACTTAAATGTTATTTATTTTGTGCAACCAATGTAAATGATATATTATTAGCAATAAATGGATTATAAAAATGTCTGTTAAAAAAGGGGCTAGACGGACCAGGATCGGTTGTCTAGATGACAATGTGTGTTTAGATTAAGCGCTCATAAACATATGACATATAACATAATACATGACAGCCAGAAAAAGACCTAAGTGCCACAAAGTAACAGGCTATGCAAAATCTTTCTTTTCCGATAGTATGTGACAAATTCTAAAAAGTTACAGACTATTTGTTTCTTTATAATAGGCATACATAAATCACAATAATACTAGGCTAAATATAGGCTACCATCTCAGTTGGAGAAATCTCGCTAGTCCTCGGGTGTTTGGGGTTGGATTAAAAAAAATCCTAAATTCTATTTTGAGACATTGCTAACTAGTAGCACTGATATAGTATTAGTTGTGCAACTTGTGTGTGGGCCCGGGCCGTGAGTGTGTGTACTGCATAGGCTGATTCGTAATCGCGTGATTTGCGTCAAAACAAATCTGATTGGCCAATACACAGTGAAGATAAATTAAATATTTTTTTATTAAATAATTACTAAAATTATCCCTCTCTTCATTTCACACACCAGACATGACATACAAAATGTTGTGGAACAGAAACAATAACCAAAGTTATTTATAAGCTACCATTTTATTGTCATCACAGTTTGCCAACAGGGGGTGCTGCGGTTTAGACCTTAATGGCTGCTTGCTGAGTTATTTTGAGAAGACAGCACATTGACACTGTTATACAAGCTGTACACTCACTACTTTACATTGTAGCAAAGTGTCATTTCTTCAGTGTTGTCACATGAAAAGTTAAAGTCAAATATTTACAAACATGTGAAGGGTGTACTCACTTTTGTGAGATAATGTATATAATAGAATTTGGGTAACCATATTGTGGGCATGTTAGAATAAATAATATTCCCACTTGGTTTGATTTTTTTAGTCCAACGACCTCATGATCTGCAGTATATTGAGCTTTTACAACAGCTATAAAATATACCCTTTTATACAATCTTGACTCTGGATGTTTAGGAAAAGCATACGGCGGTGAATATACAGGCTTACTTGTCAGAATGGTAAATCTGCTCATTTATACAATGTTTTTCCTTGTTGTTTCAAGACTGACTGGGGCCATGACAAACAATCTCAAATTGAAAACAGCCAAAAAGTTGCTTCATCAATGATGGCCACAACTTACCCCTATCAGCAAGATACGGCTATAGTATCTAGAGCATGGCAATGCTTACTACTGTCACAACATCTGCATCACTTTCAAAGGAAAACTTTTTGGAAATAATCTATATAACTGTTAGAACATGCACTTCTGTATCAAAATATCTCATAGATTTTTTTTGTTTAAGGCATGCATGTTGTGCTGTTCAGATATACACAACCATTATTTTTGTGATTCTGTACCAAAACTGAAGAACGGTCCTGGAAATGGTTACCAGAGCAGAACAATTGTAGCTCAAATATTTATCTGACAATGCAAACAAAACAACAAGGGAGAATCAATAATAGGCCCAACTAGAAGCGTGGGCATGTATAATAAAGATATTTCTCCTCATTCAATTCAGGTTATTGGACAATGTTGCTATTGAGCTAACTAGCTATTTTCCCAAAATTCTGGCTGCAGGTCAATGGAAAAGATTGAATCTCTATAAGCTTCAAGGGTGCACACTGACCACACTCCTCCTTGTCCAAACACAAGGCTGAAAAGAAGTGTGTGTCCATAAGTTCTTTCATGTGTACAATTCTATGCATGTGTTTGTTTACACATATTTGCCTACACAAATTGTTTGTGTGCACACACGCAGGTGTGTAGGTAAGTGTGTTTACGTGTACATGTTTGTGTTCCATTTTCAGGCTGGCACAGGTTCTGGAAGTATTGGCAAGTCATGAGGCTGGCTGGCACCCCAGTTCAGCTTCTGGGTTCTGAGCCTGCATGGAAGTCCTGCCTTCCAACACACCATCCAGCCAGGAGAGGCCCCACCACCACATGGCAACACAGTCCGTCTGTCCTGTCATTGATAACTAACCACAGACACACAGACCTTCAGCTAGCTAATAAAACACTCAACTGTGTTCACAGTGCTAACTAACCACAGACCCACAGACCTTCAGCTAGCTAATAAAACACTTGACTGTGTTTACAACTAACCACAGACCCACAGAACGTCAGCTAGCTAATAAAACACTCAACTGAGTTCACAGTGCTAACTAACCACAGACCCACAGACCTTCAGCAAGCTAATAAAACACTCAACCGAGTTCACAGTGCTAACTAACCACAGGCCCACAGACCTTCAGCTAGCTAACAAAACACTCAAATGCATTCACAGTGCTAACTAACAACAGACCCACAGACCTTCAGCTAGCTAACAAAACACTCAAATGCATTCAGAGTGCTAACTAACCACAGACCCACAGACCTTCAGCTAGCTAACAAAACACTCAAATGCATTCACAGTGCTAACTAACCATAGACCCACAGACCTTCAGCTAGCTAATAAAACACTCAAATGCATTCACAGTGCTAACTAACCACAGACCCACAGAATGTCAACTAGCTAATAAAACACTCAACCGTGTTCACAGTGCTAACTAACCACAGACCCACAGACCTTCAGCTAGCTAATAAAACACTCAACCGTGTTCACAGTGCTAACTAACCACAGACCCACAGACCTTCAGCTAGCTCATAAAACACTGAACTGTGTTGCATGGTTCTATTCTGGTAGACCCAGAAACGTGTGGCTTCATCTGGCAATTAGCCATGAGGTGGAGGTTAATGTGGAACACTGCAGTGTGTCCTCCAGCAGTCTAATCATAAATGATTCAGGATAATGTCAATGTAATGATTGTGCTCATGCTGTTATTTTAAATAGTCAATAGTGTTATATAGCTAATGGTAATGGAGGACCAAGTGCATGATAGTTTTCTACATATTTTTGTGTTATGTTGTATCTGACTGAGGTCATTGGAGGTAGATGGAGGCGAGGAAGTAAGAAGGTATTGGTTGCCAGGTCACATGCTGGCCCTGGTGTCTTGAGGGGGAGGAAAAGCACCTCCTCAGAGCTATTTTACCCCTTAGCTGATTAAACACCCACAGCAGCCCAGCTAGCATATACTGCTCAGCCACAGTCACTCTACTTTCAGGACACAGAAATGTTGCATTGCATTCATACGTCACATTAGTAAGGCAAGTAGGAGTGGGAGGAGATCTCACTCCTCCTCAAGGAGGAGTGAGATCTCTGGATCCCAGAACTCTGGAAACTATATGTGCATCTGCACCAAAGGTAAAATATAAATATTCAGATCTGTCATTATTCCCCTGTCATATTTCATTAATGTCATCGAGATAAAAAAATTGGACTGCTCTGAGAAAACTGAGACAAGGTTTTCTTGTGGTGGTAAGACACAGTTTGAGCTTCGGGATTTTTATCAAATGTATTGCTACTGTGGCCAATGAAACAAATTTAATGGCTAAAGGATAAAGTTATAGATTTTTTATTTGAGCTGTGTTGTTACCTGTAATCATGTACAAGAGGACATTTTATTTCACAATCAGATATATGCATTACCACAACCATATGCATATCATATATGCACTTGCATGTGTGTGCTTGACTGCTTAGTGCCAGTATGCACAAATATAAACAGAAGAAGCTAGGTAATCCCCTCCACTGTCCGCTGTTGAAATAGCCCCCCCACATGCTGTTGAAATAGCCCCCCCACATGCTGTTGGGCTGAATAGCTGAGTGTGTGTGTGTGTGTGGGGGGGGGGGGGCAATCAAGGCAGGCCACTCTGTTTACTCTATTTTAATGGAATCAGAGGTACAAATAAAATCCAGTTTCACTGCTGTGGAAGGATCCCATTTCTCCAGATTAATAATTCAGATTGTACATGAGGAAGCCAGAAATAGATTTCTAAAATAACAGGAGGACCATGTAGGAGTGTCTCAACCCACAACCCCCCCCCATCCAGGGAAATGAAAACAACCCATAATACAGCAGCGTTTAAAGCTATCATTACACCCTGCACAGCCCAAAAGCTGTGTCCTGTGGCAGTCGATAGGGCGGGCTTTGACACTCGCTGTCAGTATCTTTGATTTGCGTCGTTAGATTGTAAAGCAGCCCAATGGTACTTTCAGCTACCTGCCTTCCCCTAACAGCTGGAGCTGAGGAGCAGAGGCTTTGGTAACACTAACGCTCAAGGTCTCCGTTGAACATTCCAAATCAATCCCAGTCTCCAAGATATTAGCAGTACCTGCAGTGAAGGCAGCCCCTGAATATTGCCCCTAAAGCATTTTTGCAGCTCCCATATTCCCTGATAACATTAATAGGAGGCAGATGTCCATGAACATGTCGACGTTTTCTTGTTTGTTCTTACAGAAGCTTCAGTGAGGATTGGTAGTCACCTAATTTTAAACAAAATCACTGGAGAATTCCGCAGAACACAATATTGACCGCAATATTGTGCACATCAACATCAATGACGGTCGCTCCATTTACTTTCCTAATGGTTAGGAAAATCAATACAATAACAAATGGGTTTATTTATATTTCAGCAATGTTGTTCATGTTTTCTGTTGGTGACATATTTATTGCTGCAGGGAGATATTTGGAGATAGCTGAACAACACATCAATTTGCTAGGAAAGACAAGAAAGCTAAGCTAAGAAAGAAAGCTAATGATACAGTAGGATAAGATCACCTGGCTGCAGGTGTATTTGTAAGTTTAAACAGGCTTGAGTAGTTTGTAATTCTTATACCTAAGTGTATACCTTATAATTTTAAATTATAATCTGCTTTCACATTTCCCATTGATGCAGAATTATTTCCTTAAGGTTGCAAACTGGTCCAAGTTAAGATTCTATATCAGTACTGAATAATAATGTCACACCCACAATTATCTTGGTTAAAATGTGCTTCTGAAGCTGACTAACAGGTGAACCTTTTGCTCCTATTTAATAATATTTTCAACTTCCTATTCTTCATTTGCTAGCTGGCCAGCTGAATAGCTAGAAGAATTGTTTTGTTGACTACTGGAGCAAGATATACATGTACATTTATTGATGAAATCTATGTACATCATACTAGCTGTGGGTTTCCAGTCTGGGAGAGACAAGGTGGGGAAATGTACTCTACTGCTCACAAGCCAGGCACTACAAACAGCAGCTAACATCTGGGAAAAGGCCTCTGGAAGAGGCACGGCAGATCCTCCAGTTAGCGATCCTAAGGTCAGCTGTCGGTTGGGTACTGGCCTAGTGCCTGAATGTCTCTGATGCCAGAACCCTCCAGGTGTCCCACCAGAGGGGAGGGGGCTCCTAATTTATTTAGTTTGGGTGCATTGAGGCTTAAATTCTGGGGGAGGGTACTGTCATGGCCATCAAGGATCATGGGTACCTTCATGTGGTATTTCCTGGACGTTACACCATTATCCACATTAGGGCTTAAGATTTGTAAGTATAGTATCTGTATAGGTATTCCTTCGCATCCACTGCATTGTGTCGGTCATTGTTGTTTTATGTTCTGTTACCTGTGAACTGCTGTTGAGTGTTCCTGTTTGTTGTTTTGTTCCATTCCATATAAAATCTACTATGTTCAACTTTGCTTCTGCTTCCACCTTCGCTGCAGCTCAGCCATGATAATAGTTATTTTGGCAGGGTGTTGTTGCAGGGGACGATGGACAGGCACTTGTGCAGCATGAGGATACTGTATATCTGTATGTTTGTCTACATATCTGACTCTAACCCCGGCATTGAGTGAGACTCTTTAGCAATAAATGTCGTATTATTTTTTAAATGTCAATAAACAACGTGATTGTGAACTGTTCTTTGTTGTCATGGCATAGCAACTTAGTTAAATGTTCAAGGACTTTCAATATATATGTGTTTATGTGTTGGGTTAAAGATGGTTGTCAGGAATTCCTATGTTTGCACTGTCATGCTTAATGTTGGCCAGGTCGCCACTGGAAATTAGAATCAGTTTTCAATCATCTTAAGTGGTTAAATAATGGTGAAATAAATATAAATTAAAAATGACAGGACTCTGGGGACACAATTTAGCAACTACTAATTTGTAACTAATGAAAGGTATCCCTCCAAATAAATGCAGTCATACATTATATTAATTTGAAAGAGTAAACCATTTCCTCTATCTATCCCTGGCTTTTATTGTGAAGCTGTGATTCTACTGCAGATCACGTTCGGTCCAGCACTAGACAGGGATCTCTTCCTCTTCAAGGTGCTGCATGCCTGTTATTAGTTTGAGTTCAATTCCAGGCAGCTAATCTGGAATGAAAAGGCACCGGGGCTCAGATCTAGCCAATAACTCTCCACCATCAAAGTGTTCTTTGAAGTTCATGTTCTTTAAAATTGGTTCAGGTGGCAGGTCAGAGTTCCCGGAGCCAAAGGTAGGCCAAACATTGGAAGCCCTGGCTCCCATTGTATTCGCAGCAGTCCTTCATGTTTATTGCAAAGAGGCAATCAGCACGGCCCATGTCTTGGCATAGGATGTGAAGCGTCATGGGATCTGCTTATTAGCATCTTTGTCATGGTAGTTGCCCAGCAATGCCTGCTGACATTGGTTAGGAATCCTATCTGTCTAATATACCCCTTAGTTGTGGGGGAGAGTGTGCAGAAAAGAACATTTGCATTAGGGGAAACAATGAACTGTGGAAAGGGCATGGCTGTCAGACCTAGGGAATCACCACAGAGACTATATTCCTGTATTAATGACTCCAACAGGTATGTGTACACAGAGGTTATTCATGTTAAAGTACTCCATGTTCCTTCATGCACCACAGAAAAGGGCACCGTTCCTCCTGGCTCCACTCATCTTTACGGCCCCAGAATGAGTGCTTCTCTCTCCATTACCTGCACACTCATTTGACTGGCAGGCGGGAGGGTAATCAGAAGTGCGGACTTGGTACGTGATAACAGCACTGCCTTTCCTCTCCCTGGGTCTGCCTGCAGTGGCAGCTTGTAGTAGGCCTCATTTAAAAGCTTCTCTGCAATGACCACTGAAGCTGCGCTGGCACTCCCCCTCCTCCCCCCAAACTTGCCTGCTTTACTCCTCTGTCCCATGTGGCCTTCATTTCCATCACTGCATTGTTGTCTACCAACGCTGCCTAGACCGTCATTGAAGTCTCCTAAACAACACAGCTGTAGGTGGTTGTCACACAGAGAGATGGAGA
Organism: Umbra pygmaea; assembly: GCA_016801145.1. Lineage (NCBI taxonomy): Eukaryota > Metazoa > Chordata > Actinopteri > Esociformes > Umbridae > Umbra > Umbra pygmaea. Next base: position 3,118 of record JACXGM010013281.1, on the reverse strand, counting down.
GAGATAGTGAGGAGGATTGATAGGAAATTAGAGAAAATTACATAAGCAGGCCAAGAAGGTTAATAGGTTGAGATGGATGAATAGAGCCTAAGAGGAAAAACAGTGACTGAGAGGCAGTTGTTTAAAATGTTGAGTTAATGTCTTTATAATGAAAAGGAAAAGAAATGTATCCATGAAGACAACCGGAGCTGAATATCTGTAACACCATGCAGACTTTCTTCTACAGGAAGCATATTAACAAACCTATTTCTGTCTTTGAATCTTACATGTACATATATGCATTCTCCCCACAACCTAAATCCCTCTTCTCCCGAAATCCATTATTCTGATAATGTGCAAATTTTTCGTTGTCAAACAATCTTAACATATAAGGGCTGCCATTTCATTTTCTTGAGATGTTGGACAATTGCATCCAATTATCATCCATTAAAGTAGACTACAGACACTTTCAGAGAGAAATTGCTGTGCTGTGGTATACGAGACAAACAAGAAAAAAGCATGCATTCTGAAGTTCTCTTATACGTAGAAAGAGATGCTTAGATTGTTTCTTGCAATATTCAAAGTTGGAGTGAACATTTTTCTTTCTTTTCCACCCTCGTTTTCCTTTTTTCCTCTCTCTTTTTCTTTCTTTCTGTCTGTCTTTCCTTCTCTCTCTCTCAAAACCCCCTGCCCTTGGAGCTTGTGAAAATACAAGGTCATTATAGATCATAGTCAGTAAAACAAACAGAAATGATAACAATCTAAAATAATGGAACAGATTATTCTCCACATTCTAAACACAAAAAGCCAAACTTTATAACCACTGTTGTGTCTTACAAAGATATCCTATCTCTAGCCACTGTCAGCCGCCTGCTAAAGTAGCCTGCTCTCAAAAGTAACCATGGAGACAGCTGTATGAAGTCTGGAGCTCTTTATGTGTTAGTGTGTGGTGCAGAAGTATTACCACACTTCAGAATTAGACATTTGTTTAGATGCCCAAAATGTTGATATGTTTTGAAAACAGACCAGTGCTTGGGTACTGTGAACAAGATTTCAGATTGGTGTAAAATGTAAAAATCCTGTCATATACTTCAGTTGGTACAGGTCTTTTCAGTTCCCACCTGTTTTTGAATTCATTTGAAGACTTTTCCAAACCTGAATAATTCTGAATGAACACCTAAACTTAACAGTAGACAGCGAAGCAGATTGACCATTAGCATCAATGTTTTGTTTAAGAGATGGGCTACAGTAACAGTACCTGCTATATAACTGACAGTTGGCATCACTATACCACAGTAGTCAGATATAGTAAATTTCTAAAATCTTGTTGTATGGTTCAGAATATGTATTGTATGTATGCATGAGTGTGTGCGTGTGTTTTTCTGTGCAGGCTTGTTTGCACCTGTTCACTCCTGTTCACACAGTATTTTTAAACGTTTGTACGTCCTAACAGACTTCGGCCTCCCTGTAAAAAGACACACTTTATTCACTGAGGAAATTGCAGTTTCAAAGGCCCAGCAGAAACTTGGGCAGACAATCCAATGTCGGGTAGGGGCCAGTAACCAAGGATGGACCAAATGGGACGTTGGAGGATGCAGATTTCATCCCACGCGCTGTACCAACTGTAACGCATCAACATTAATTCTCTGCCTCAGTCTTATGATAAACCAGCATCCAGCTCTGTCAGACTCTCCCAGACAGCCTAACCTCACCTCACTGTGCCATCTAATAAACCCTGACACTCCTTCGGTTCAGTTAGCTGAAGCCATTCAGCCCAGCATTTAGAGCTCTTTTCGTCAAGCCATTCAGCCCAGCATTTAGAGCTCTTCTTCCTAAAGCCGTTCAGCCCAGCATTTAGAGCTCTTTTTCCTAAAGCCATTCAGCCCAGCATTTAGAGCTCTTCTTCCTAAAGCCATTCAGCCCAGCTTTTAGAGCTCTTCTTCTTAAAGCCATTCAGCCCAGCATTTAGAGCTGTTCTTCCTAAACCTATTCATCCCAGCATCTGGAGCTCTTTTTCCTAAAGCCATTCATCCCATAATTTGGAGCTCTTTTACCTAAAGTCATTCAGCTAAGTGCTTATTAGGAACGGGGGGACATGTCCCCTCAATGATACCGACAGGCAATGTAGTCCACCCCAATAATAAGAACAATTTGTGAAAAATATATGGTGTGTCCCCCCAATATCAAACTAGTTTCTACGCCCTTGCTTTCAGCCCAGCATTTAGAGCTGTTCTTCCTAAAGCCATTCAGTCCAGCGTTTAGAGCTTTTCTTAAGAAAGCATTAAAACACGACAGACTGTGCATTGCCTCGACCTTTCGGCCTCGTGGCTTTTCACCCACTGAGGTTTGCGTTTATTCCCAGGCAACGCATAGGCTACAAAAATGTACTGCTCACATCGATACACAACATTCCTGCAATTTGTCATCTTAACCTAGCAGTTCTCACTACCACCACCATAGAGCGCAGGTGTCACGAGTTGGTGTAGAGGTGAAGGTATGGAGATCGGAGTGCATGGAGAAGTGTTCTTCAATTTAAATTAAACAACTTAAATACACACAACGTAGCATGGGAGGAACTAACGACATCAAAGTACTTGGAGTTGAACAACGAATAGATACAGTACATAGCTACTATGCTCTGACACGGCATAGATGCGGAAGCTAAATATAAAGAGCGTATGCCTGACTCAACAAGACTCTGTTAGTACTTCTCAACCATGATACATAAACAATAATATTCCTCCTTTCTTAACCATAACAGGGGACTCACCCTTACTGACAGGAGTTAACACCCTTTATGCCGCGCATCGCCTTATCAGACACCAAAGATTATATAGCCGTACTAATTGCTAAACCCTAACAGGTGTAGAGGTAATCAACTACCCACTAGTCTCATGCGTAATGATCTACCAAGATTACCCGGCTATATAAAATGGTGCAATTTATTACAAAACAAATCAACCGTAAATCTCAGAATTTCTCCCAAATTACGTTCTCAGGAAACTATTTTGAAAACCTAAATTACGTTCTATGCCAACCTATTTAGGGTGTTTTTACGTTTGAACTGCACGTTTTGTTATTAGGCTATATTTGTACTTGAATTACGTTGCTCCGGTACATTTCGTTTAGCGGATTTATG
>JACXGM010013280.1:0-23173 GCA_016801145.1 Umbra pygmaea | reverse complement strand
TAAAAACCAATGTAAGATGCCACTTAGTTCCACTTAATATTTAGTTTTTTTGAGAGATGATATTGTAAGCAATTTAGGCAATAAAAATTTGGTTTTTCAGAAAATTAAACCAAAGTATTGTACATTATTGCCCTTCAATAAAACAAAGTATTTCTTAGCCGATTACTCGATTAATCGATGGAATGATCGATAGAATACTAAAATAATCGATAGCTGCAGCCCTAAACTGTACATACACTTACATCCTTTACACTGAATACACTCTGTAATTTTCTTTTTTTTCTTCTTGTGTAATTCATGTGTATCTTCTGTAATTCATGTGTAACTTTATGTCATCATGCACCTTTGTGCTTTTTTCTTGGCCAGGTCGGCGTTTCAAATGAGAAAATGTTCTCAACATTCCCACCTGGTTAATAAAGGTAAAATAACAAATGTTACTGACAGAACACTCAAAACGTTCCTGTGAAATGGTAGACATCAGATAGCTTTACATGTGCTCTAATTTTGAAAAGCTCCTCTCTGCCAATACTTCTGCGACTGGTATGGTGACCTTTCTATTAGGGTCTGTGTTAGTATTTGCTGAAGCTGGCTGTACTGTTTCTGTGTTAATACTTGCTGAATATAACTGTACTGTTTCTGTGTAAATACCTGCTGAATATGGCTGTACTGTGTCTGTGTTAATACCTGCTGAATATGGCTGTACTGTGTCTGTGTTAGTACTGGCTGAGGTTGGATGTGGATCAGCTGAGTATTTTCTTGTACCTGCTGATGATCCAGCATCTCCTCCACTGACAAATGTAATCAGCATCTGTAAATAGTAGATGGCAATACTAATATTAATTTTATTGCCTGCATCAAACTCATTCAAACAGGCTCCCCCAAATTTCCTTTCATGCATTTTCAAATATATAATACTATTTATATTATAGTTTGGCTGAATACTTTATGGTTATTGTTTACTGAGAGATATGCATCTATATTCCCCCAGTATGCCCAGCTAATCAATGTCAATCCATTACTTTCTATTTTGCATTAGTCCAGAGTTGTAATACATTCTTGATTGAGATACTGGATCATCATTGTCTTGATTTAAAATGAGGTGAACCTATGAAGTGCCCATGCCCATATTTTGTCTGGACTGTTCAGTTTGAGCACATGCATATGAACACATGTTCACGCGCAACGTGGTTATCTTTTCCTTACAGCAGGTCGTAAACTCTGTTGCTCGTTGCAGTTCATCAAACATAATCAATAGTTGTATTTCACTCTCACTTTTGTCAGACACAAAGTCACAAAACAAAGCCCTGAAAGTAGCTGTCAAGCAAGCAAGTTACACAAACAGACCAATAGACATGGAATGCCCAGCTATACTAAACAGATTAGAGAGTAAGCTACTGTAGCATGTCAGATTAGCATTAATATTATATCCTGACATCAAACTTGAAAAGTGGAAAGAAGATTCTCTGAATTGCTGTTCTCACATTTCTCTCTCATTGTTTTTTTCTCTTTTTTTGACCAGAACAAGTGTTCCGCTTCATTCTCTCTTAGAAGTTTTCGCTAGTGATGAGCAGTTAGTGAAAGATTTGTTTATTGTGAACAACTATTTTCCGACTCCGGAGTCGCAAATCATATGAACAAAATGATTAAGATTTGTTATTTTTACTAAACAACTCGAAGATATCTGATTCAGAAAATAGAGTCGATCTTCCCATCACAAAATGACACACACTTTCAGGTCAGTTGTGGTGCCCTACGTAATCCTATAGGGCTGCCCCTGGGTCTGGTTGTTGGTTTGATTCCCAGTGAAAGCCAGTATGAAAAACTGAATGCAACTTTTGCAACTTTACACACCAAAATCATTTAGAGGCTTAAGTATTCATTTTTGCGCCTATTGGACGTACAACATGGCATCTAGTTTCTCACATTAGAGCCAGGCTGAACAATGGTTAGATTCAGAGTCAAGTCAGTGAGGTGAAGGTGCTATGGTGGCTAATGATAATGTTGTATGCTGGCTAAGTAAAGCTAATGACAAATATAAAGCTAATGACAAATATATACAGTAGTCATATCATAAGTTGTTGTTTTGTTATTAATTATGCAGTGGAAATGGCTGTGGAAATAATATTACAAGAAATCATGCAATATTCCACAGGTAAAATTTGAAATGCACTGGATGTTCTGTTGCTCTTTGACAATAATTATACCACCCACAAAGAAAGATAAGGTAAAATAGACTAGTCAAAATACCTTTATACTACTAGCGGCAGCTCAGTTGGTAGAGCATGGTGCTTGGTGCTTAAGCACCATGCTCTACCAACTGAGCTACTGCTAGTAGTATATAAGTATTTTGACCTACATCAGATTTGATTCCCAAGTTGTGGCCAATTTAAAAATCTATGCATTCACTAGTGTACAATGTTCTGGATAAGGGTGCTTGCTAAATGATTAAAATAATTGTAATATTTCTGAGCGAATGACTTCTGCCTTCACTTAATCTCGCACCTTAAATCAGACCAGACCTACTACTTTACAAAATCCTTGTTGCACAAACTTCAATTGCAAAGAAAAAGATTTTATTTTGGAAGATGTGCCTGACTGGTGATTTAGCCCATTTGAGGACATGTCAGTTTATCAAGACTGAAAGGCCATTGAATTGTCTTTGGTAATCTTTAGTAATAAGCAAGGAAAGAGAGAAATATAGAATTTGCAGCAGAGAAGAGTGTAGCCATAATTAACAATCTTCCTACAGAGTAATAAAGGTCTGAGTCTAATGCCAGGGGCAGCCAGGCAGGCACGAAGCCCATTACAGCTGAGCAGGCTGGCTTAAGGCTCTGTCTGCGAAGCCAAAAACAGCCCAGAGAAAAGCCTTGCTACTGACAGCCGACATATAAATACCTCAGGAGGCTGCTGCTGCAATGGTTGCTGTTTCACAGGTGGGTCTGAGAGTAAAGTTAGTCAAAATAAATACAATTATGTATAGTGGTTGAATTGTGACATAATTGTGTGCACTAGATGTAATTTGGTAAATCATTGTAATTAATGAATTGATTTAAAAATTACATGATTAAAGATGAAATGAGGTGACAGTCTGAGAATTTAAACCAAAGCTTTAGGTTTTGGTCCATATAGTTAATTTAAAGAGGACCAAAAAATAATCTAAATACTTTCTTACATTTGGTGCAATAGTGGTGAATGCGATCAAGGTCGTTTTCACACATTAAGTCCGGACCAAGGTCCGAACCAACGTTCGTGTTTAATTACATTGTATACATTTGATCCCGTTCTTTTTGGTTTCACATAGTGATTTTGCTAGCGCACTAAAGAACTTTCCATGACATACCTACGGCCTGCCTGTCGTCACCACATACGTGTGTTGCTTCTCCCTTTGGTGAGTAGACGGGCGTGTGTCTGACGTTGGCGTGATATTTTGTCTTTCTCCGTATGAATGAAAATGAATGAACAAATGAATGAGCAAAACCCGATTGCGTAGTATTACTACCAGCAGCATCAACGTCAGCACAAACTGCAAGCGCAGCACAAACTACAAGCGCAATACTCCCAAGAAATGTATTTGAATGATTTCGTCTAATCGAATTGAAATGAAATATCTAATCTCCTCTGTCCACGTAGGCATACTTTCACGATTATTTTTTGCTTTTTCTAGCGTTTTTTTTCTGAGTTTGTTCTTTTCCTATCCCTGCAGGCACACGACGTGGAGAAGACGTTGGGAAGACGTCCTTTGGTTGAAAAGACGTGGACTAGACGTCTTCTCAAAGTTGTGTGCCTGCAGGGATATGGTACGTAGTTGCCCAACTTCCTGTAATTGATCGAAAGTCCGAACCATCCAAAAAGTGTTTTCATACTGCAAACGAACCGAACCATGGTTAAGTTTGGTCCGGACCGAGAGCACCTTTTTGATTGGACCAAAATTTGGTCTTTTGGTCCGAGGCACCTTTCACACCTGCAATTTTGGTTCGGACCAAACTGAAAGTTTCCAAAGTCCGGACCAAATTAGGTATGTGTGAAAACGCCCCAAGATATGGATATCCTGAGATAGCCTGGATATCCAGATATGTTTATATGTAATAAAATAATATGCACCAAATGAGATGCAGAAAGTCATTTGTAAAGGCAGTTGGACTTGGAGAGAAATTCAGCATGGACATTTTTTTCAAAGTTTGACCATTAACTCTTCCTTTAATTCGCTTGGCCTTTGATTAGGGGTGCAACTGATCAAAAAACTCACGGATCGGATCGTTCCTCGGATCAGAGTCACGGATCGGATCATTTTTCAGATCAGCAAAAAAAAATACAAGACAAATAAACATAAGATGTCTTTTTGTTTATTAACAATATGGGGAAAAATATGAGAGAGAAATGTGATTATTATTGATTGTTGTTTTCAGTATCTATTTTTATGTGAAAAATCAAAACGCAAAAAGTGTCTCAACTATACTCAATCTACCCTAAATGATGTTCTCCTGGATATGTAGGAATATTTACTTTTCTATATTTGAATTGGCTGATCAACATCTAAGAAATAGCAGGTTTTAGCTTGATAAATGTTACATTTGGCATAGTTCTTAAAAGTACTCGTATTGGTACTCGTATCAGCAAGTACCCAAAATGAAATACTCTGTAGTTGTACTCATTCCATAAAAAGTGGTATCGGCCCATATAGTGCATAATGGTGGTACATTCTTATGGTTTCAGTCATGTCGCGTCAATTAGTGTATTGTAAGTCTCATAGGTGTTGAGCATCGTGTTAAATAACCTTTATCGAGTGGAATAAACTTATCTTCACTATGAATATGGGGTGCATTATATGCCGAATGACAATAACCTATAGCCCAAGAATTTCATTGTGAGGTTATTATAATGCGGTTTAATTTCGGGAAGATAGTGAAGGTGTAAAATGAACGGCCCGCCATTGATAAGGAGTCCATGCTCAGTTCATGTGCGCCAGCCCACTCTGGGCTGGACGTTACAAAAGCATATAGAAATTCCTGTTCAAATGCAAAATATGCACTACATGGTGTAAACTGCCTTTTTAAATTTGTAATATATCATGGAATCAATGTTCTACAGCTTTTGGAAACTGCTCAAAGTAGCTCTGTTTTCACTCTGCAGAATTCTACACAGTTTAAAGTGCTGAATGTGACGTCCAGCCCAGAGAGGGCTGGCCTTGCCAGAGACAAATGGACATATCCGTGTACACTCCTTATATTCTCTTAGTTATTTATTGTCTTTAAGTATTTGTATTGTACTGTGGCAGTGCTTTGCATGGTGTTTCAGTTTCTGTTCAAATATAGGTGAATGTCCCTTTAAAGTTGTGTGATACCTCTCTCCCAGTCTGTCCTTGCTAGCATAGAGGTTAGGTTAGGCTGGTATCCTGTAGACCTGATTATTAACGACATTCATCCGTGTTTACTTAGCTAGTTAGGGTAATGCATATAAGCTGGACAGACTGAGAGGTTGTCGGTCATTGATTTTGTCTAAAGAAGTTACGTGTAGTTTGAAGACATTCCAGGAGCTATGTCATGTCGGGTTGTGACAAGTGAGTTCCTTTTTAGTTAGGAATTAACAGCCGTACAGAGCATTTTTATGTTTAGCTGCCAGTGTCTGTGCCGCTGTAGAAGAGCACGTCTTGCTACTTGCTTGCCGCTACTGAGAGCAGGGTAGCATATATTCGGCTTTATAGATACTCTGTTGTGCACTCGCTAATAGGCGTACACTGCAACCTGCCATTTGTCTTTGTTCCTGAATCTGTTCGATATAAACCATCATCTGCCATCAACTGCCTGTGTCTCCCTCTCTCCACCCTACACCAACTCGTTACACTGAAACTTTACAAAATGTAAAAAAAGTTCAATTCTATTTATTGGCAATAATCCTAATATCAGGTGGTGGGTCATACATTGGTCTATTGTTTTTTCCTTTTTACTCCACCCTCTAAACGTTGTTTTTGCCTACAAACAGTAGCTTCAACATTTGATGGATTTCACCACAATTAATTATTCATAGTTATAAGTTTAAACCTGTAACTGTAGCCAATGTTTTCTGCCAGTCCTTTCTATATCCTACCATATTACACTTGATGCTTTCTCCTGTGAACTTTGAAGTTAACCTTTGAAAGTAAGGGTAAAAGTAAAATGCCAGTGCTCAATTAGAGACACAGGCCATTTATTCTTGGGTTCTAAGGCGTCACCCATATGTGTGACTTTACACCCTATAAAGTCTTGTCGCAATACTCTAGACGATATCTACCTGTAAGCATTGGTTACGGTTTCTTTTCAGTTAAGGAACTATTTTTGTATTATTTTATTAGTCTTTTGTAGCCGCTTCACAGTGAGTCATCTAAGGTGATGACTGAATCTTTGATGTGAAGACAATCATTAAGAAATAAAATGGTGGTAGAAAACATGACTAAGAAAAGACTCAGAAAAACACCTCACTAACAAGATAGCAAGAGACATCCTCACAGAGTGTGTGGGTGTTTGTGTCAGGAGAGGGGGTCGGCTTCTCCCTCAGTGAGTAATGGATGAGTAATGCTGGTGTTATATCTGAATTCATTATATACCTGTTTATTGCAATCTCACTGACTTTGATGTAGATGGCTCCCAATGCTAAAACAGATGTGATTTCTTATTATGATCTCCAATATAAGACATTTCTAAGATTACTGTACCATATATGAACAAACAACACACAGTATACAGCCATGGTCATTTACATTATATTCATAAAATTTATAAACTTAAACAAATCACGCAATGTTTTCTGTCCTTATGGTTCTTTTACCTCACCTTTTGTTTTTGTAATTACATTTTCTATTTTACCAGGCAGGACAATTACAAATTCTTCATTAATATGGTAATAGGCAAAAGGCCATATGTGGGGTAAGGATGACAAGAAAGTGTAAGACAAAAAAAGGCAGTGTAGACAAACTGAATTCTCTTGGGAAGAGCACAGCGAGTGACACAAAATACATCAAGACATTAGACCCAACCAGCACACTACATAATGAGAGATATATGACAACACAACATGCTACAAGCATAAATAAGCCTGACAACAGCACAAAGGACAAAGTAGGCAGAGACAATGCACATCATCACAAGGGATATTAAATGGCAGAAATACAAACGCAATGCAGGCCATAACAGAAAGAGGCTGTCAGATCACATAACTACAATGGACAGTAAAAATGTCCAAGTTGGACACCCTGAAAGCTGAGAGAGCACGAGAGAAATGGGCTTGAGATTGCTCAGTGGTTAGAAAGTCAGACTTGTAGTCGGAAGGTTGCTGGTTCGATTCCAGACTGTACCAAATGTAATTGTGTCCTTGGGCAAGGGACTTAACCTAATTTGCTCCAGGGGGTGTCACCCTACCTACTGTAAGTCACTCTGGATAAGAGAACTATCTACTGATCTACTGACTAAAACTGATCTACTGACTAAAATGTAAAATATTTGAGAGATATGAGGGAAATAGGAGGGATAGGAGGGACATAGGTAATGTACTTAATTATTAAGACTATAAAGTCAAACTTTTTATTTTTGTTGTAGGCATATGATTCAAATATGAATATGAGGGAAGAGTACAGACTGTTACAGATGAGTGACAAATGAGAGAAAAAAAACATACCTTTATAGTGCCTCGGTAAGGTGTCAGGCCACCACAAACTGAGAGAACAGCATCAATGTGCCTTGGCATGCTTTCTGCGAGTCTGGAGACTCTCTACTGGAGGAATGGAACATACTTCTTCTAAAGGATATTACCTCATTGCATGTGGTTATGATGGCGGTGGAAACCAGGGCCGGTTCTAGCTGGAGGCAAACACTGTTTGCCTGGCAAAACTATGTTATGCCGGTGAAACAAACAGATTTTTCTTTTCAAAATAATAGCGCTCATAATTCATTACAATAATCATTGTTAATTCATTGTATAGATAGGTAATGGGTCCATATTCATGTGTTGCTAAAATTAGTCTATTGGTAGATAAAACAGAGTCTAGTAAATGTTTCTATTGTAATCATGTTTTCACATAAAGACACAGACAATATATTCAATCAAATTCTGTGTACAACATATTTGTTACAGTTTTTAAAGAAAAGTTGTTATTGAAAAAATGTTGTTTTTTTGCAATCACATACTCATATTGTTTTTTACACACAGTAAAAAAGCATTTGGTTACAATTCACTAGCTTTGTAAAAAATTCACAATGATTATTGCAATGAATAAGAGCGCATTTACTCTGAAAAGAAAAAATAAAAGTTTGTGTTGCCAGCATAATATTGCGTTTCCAGGCGAACAGTGTTTGCCCCCAGCTAGAACCGGCCCTGGTGGAAAGGGTGTGGGTCCAACATATCACATAGGTGTTCAATTGGGTTGAGATCGGGTGACTTCAAAACCATAGCATATGAATCAGTTCATTTTCATACTCAATCAACCATTCAGTGACACCTCATACTCTGTGGATGTGGGCATTTTCATCCTGGAAGAGACCTATTCCATCAAGATAGAAATGTTTCACCATAGGATAAAGGTGATCACTCAGAATAACTTTGTTATGATTTGCAGCCTTTTCGGGTGTCAGTTACTGATGGGAAGTTCCAGTCTTTTTACTGACTCATATCTACTTGAGTCATTCAGAAAAAAAACAAATCTTTTGAGTCATTTTGTTCATTTGATTTGCGACTCTCGGTAAAAAGAGTTCTTCATGTAAACGTGTGTTCTCGTCATGATTGTGTCGAGGTGTAAGGAAATGGAGACCAGAATGCATGGAGGAGTATTATTCTTCAATTTAATAGGAACCACTTAAAATAATAACATATATCGCAGCATGGGAGGAACAACTGTCCATAGAGTACTAAGAGATGCACAACGTACATCTATGAAGCCTACTATGCTCTTGACCGCAGCATAGAACGCGTGGGCTACCTACATACACAGAGCGTACGCCTGACTCAACAAGACTCCAAATAGTAACCCTCTACCATGGTACATGTAAATCTAAATAATACTTTGTTGATCACAACAAGGGACTCACCCTTCTGACAGGAGTTTTCACTCTCAATGATGCACACCGCCTTCTCAGACACCAATGAGTATATAGCCGTGAAGCCAAACACAAACAGGTGTAGCGGATCGTAATGAATACACCACACATGCGTTGAACTACCCAGTTTACACGGCTATATAACATGGTGTCCGTAAGGCGGTGCGCCAAACCATATAAACCCATTACATTGGGCACAATAGAAAAACACAACACAAGCACATACAAATAAACACTATACAGTGTATCTCCCTCATAGTTCAATATCATGCTACGACTCCCAAACCAGTCCCTGTGAGTCGTGACATTTCTCTCCTCTCCAAATTTGATATTGCAAATAACATTAATTTATTTAACAGTAATGTTAAGTTGATGTGCTAGCTTGCAATTCCATTGCTGTAGTCTGTCTGTCTTGCTAGCTGGGCAGTCCATCTTTTGGTCTGTCTGCGTCTAAATTTTGTTTAGCTGAGCATATTGGGCAATACAGTTGCCTATTTTTATGCAGCTGTCGTATTTTGTTTTGATGCATATTGCACATTTTCTGTTCATCCAATAAACCTCATTTCACTTCTAAAATATATATGTGTCCTTCAGTTATTTGATAGATCAAAATGAAAGTGCTGATCCAAACATCCAATTATTTATAAATGAAAATCTTGGAAATTTTCAGTGGTGCCTAGACTTTTACATATGACTGTATATACAGTTTAAACATCTCTCAGTAAATAATAACCATTAAGTATTTAACCAAGCCATAGTATATAAATGGTATTTTATATTTGAAAATGTATTAAATGAAATCTGGGGGTGCCAGTAAGGATGGGGCTGATGCAGCTGATACAATTAATATTAATATTGTTATCTATAATCAACAGATGCTATGTTTAAGTTTGACAGTAGAGGAGATTCTGGATCATCAGCCAGTAAAGGGACAGACTCAGTTGATCCACATCCAGCCTCAGTCAGTACTAACACCACCAGACATGCTGAAAATGCCCAGGCTGTAGAGTGAACCAAAGCTAAACACATAGCTGTATATCCTATTTTGCTATTTTGAGACATATACTGTAGCTGCGGCTCTGGCAGTGACCCTTCCCTTTAAAGGCAAATGCTTAGTTCCAGGTGAAATTGTTGCGAAGTGTGACTGGTGTCACTAGATGAGGTCCCAGGGGGATTTCACCATGTCACACACAGGATATTTTTTCCAGGTTTCTTCTGTGTTGTCTGGAAGACGGATTGGTCAGAAAGCAGGTCACCTATCTTTGTATGTGAACAAGGTGTGGAACTCATTACAAAAGCAATCATCTCTGTCGTTATTAGTATCCCCCGCCACCCCTGTCTTCTCCTGCATTCAGGAAAAATTAGAAGGGAGCACAACTGGTTTGACTGGAGCCTTAATGGGACCCAAATGCTGCCAAGAAAATGCCCTCGACTGCATCTGCATTCATTATTTTCCTCCACTCATTTATTACAGGTTTCCTTTATTTGTCACCCATCTATATATACAGTGCAAATAAAAAATATTCAACCCGGTGTATCCGGTGTATTTTCAAAATATATAGACTGCCTACAGACTGTTTGCGATGAACAAATCAAACAAAAGCTGTTGAAATAGCTCAACACGATGTATGCATCAAGTGGGTTCCCTAAATCCAACTGAAAATGCAACTCAGAATGACTACTCCAGTCTGAAAATTATTCAATCCCCTGAATAGAATCCCTCATAACAGCACAGATATGCAAAACAGGTGTTGTCTCAAGCACACCTGGTGCAAGTAATCAAGGGCTTCATTAGTTGTACAAGGTGTGCTTGAGCTGGAACATATGAAATGCCTGAACTGGCTAGGGGTTTGTTGAGTGTCACATTTGACTGCATGTGAGAAACATGGCTAAGTCAAAAGAATGGTCCAAAATGTTAAACGAAGAGATCATCGTCCTTCACAAAGAAAGGAACAGGATACAAAAAGATATCAAAGGCACTGAATCTTCTCATGAATGTGTAACAGAGTTAACATCCTACCATAAAGCTCACTCCACAGCTAGCTTCAAATGTTGCCAAAGAACTATACAATTGATACCTTTTGTGTAGCTCACTCGGTTGCTACGTTGTCAAGCAGGGCTTTAACGTGTGTTGTGGAGCAGATGGCCGCGGGTTCAAGACCAGTCCGAGGACGTGGCAAAATGACGTGCGAGCTGCTCACCATAGGACGTTGCAGTCCCTCTCTAAACACAACGCAGAGCTAACTGTTACAAAAGCATAGTTCAAAGTTAAGGGAAAAGTGGATACACTACCTCAATGGCTGCAACCAGATTTCTGAGAAGGCAGGTTGTGAAAAACCCTTAAGTGACTGCTAAAGACCTCCAGCAAGACTTAGTGGCAACAGGCATTGAGATTTCAGTGAGCACAGCAAGGTGCATAATGCAGAAGGTTTCCATGCCAGAACTCCAAGATGTGCACCACTACTAACCCAACAGCACAAGAAAAGTTGGCTCCAATACAGTATGCTTGTCTGAATCAGATCAGTGTAAAAAGGCTATTGTTAACTTCAAAAAAATATTCCAATACAACTGTCTCCCACTGATCTTTGTTTACAGTTAAAAGCAGTGGAAATTAGTTTTTCATTACAAATACCTTAGCAGTTGTCTTGATACCAAGGTTCATCAGATGAAAAATTAGTGTATTTTCAAAAAAAAATTAATTCACAAAGTACAACATCACATAATGTGTTATTATCAATCAATCATATCATACTTTATTTATAGAGCACTATTCGTAATACATAGAATGCATCTCCAAGTGCTGAACACGCACAATCATGACAATAAAATACAAGAACATTGCATGTGGGACAATATAAATAAATAAAACAAATTCAAAGATTTTAAATTTATATAAAGAAATCCAGGACAATGCAAGCAACAATCTAAAATGTGAGGTTAAAATGATATGTTTTAAGAGTCTTTTTGAAAATGTCAATGGATCCTATACCTCTCAGACATTCAGGCAGATTGTTCCAAAGGACAGGACCATAGTGGCTGAAGAAGGTCTGACCAAAGGTTTTGGTTCTGACCTTCGGTACAACTAAAAGACCAGTGTCAGAAGATCAGAGCAACCGGCCGGGTACATACAGTGCTTTGCGAAAGTATTCGGCCCCCTTCAACATTTCGACCTTTTGCCACATTTCAGGCTTCAAACAAAGATATAAAACTGTAATTTTTTGTGAAGAAGCAACAACAAGTGGGACACAATCATGAAGTGGAACAAAATTTATTGGATATTTCAAACTTTTTTAACAAATAAAAAAGGCAACATTCACAAAATATTAACATTATTTTCTAGTATAAGTGAACATTTTTTGTTGCCTTTTGTATGAAAGGGCAATGTCCCAAATCAGTACGGAGAGAGAACAGGTTAATGTAGGAGGAGGACACGGTAGTGTGTCTGTACACATCACGGCGAGGGTGCTTTAGCTGCAGGGCTGAAAGAAAGGTCACCCCAGACTGTTGTCTGCCAGCTCAAAGTAACACACAATGACAGAGACAGTGACCCCACACTCGTAGTGTCCCCACACCTTCACCTGCTGTCATTTAGCTCCTCCCCCACCACACCTGCCTCTCATGGCAAAACAAAAATAACAGTCTGTAGAGTTCCCTGTTGCCTGCACAGACTTGTAGGACAAAAGTATCCAGCAGAAACCTACACAAGGCTAAGGACTGCAATCATTTCTGCATCATTGATAAACTAAGAATTAATTAACTAAAAGCATAATAAGGGTTTCCTTGTACATAATTAATACTTTTTAATATAGATTTGCTTGGTTGAAAGTGCCAGGGAGGTGTTTTGTATTATCCATCGGGATTCAATCTGTTAGGATTAGTGAGCACTTAGTGATTTATTAATTCCATTTTGTTGCAGTGAGTGATCACAGCCAGAGGCCCTTAACAGTAAACAATGCTGAAAATGTAATTATTTGAAAGAAGCTGTTAGATGTGCTTGCAAAGCAATTCACTTCTGCAGATATTCTCTTCTCATTATTATTATTATTATTATTATTATTATTATTATTATTATTATGTTATTTCTACAGCTCACCTCTCAGATAATTCAATGTATTACTTATTTGTCAATTACAAAAATATTTTTATGAGTTCTCAATGTATTTAAATGCAAGAAAGTTTGGATGTTTCGAGATGCAAGTCTCTAATGAATTACTGATGTTATCCATCTATTAATATGTTTACCTCTATTTAGTGGCATAGAAAATCAATAAAATATGCATCTACAATAACCACAATGTGGTTTCCAGTAATGAAAAAAATACAATCAAGATACAATGTAATCATATACATTATGTAGATTATTCCATCAGAACATAAACTATGCCTGCCATGGGCACACATAATGTACTGTATAAAATGTTTGTAAAACGTTTAACTAATTGTGGCCTTAGAGGTGTTTGTGTCTTGCTACAAACAGTGAGTTTAATGGTGTGTAAGGGATTAAGGAGTATAATGGAGCTTCTGTTCAGTTTGTTACTGATCAAAGTAAAACAAGGAATCAGCGGTTTTAGGGGGGCATAGCAGGTGGTAGAAAGTGATAAATGTTGGGAGGTAAAGGGCACTGGAACTGAAGCTGATGAGTAGAGGCTCTTATTACACCAATTGCACATAAATTATTTCATAGTTATAATTTCAACTAAAATCAAACCCCTTTGTTGGCAGGAAAGTTTGCACACTGAATACAACGGCTGGGAAAGAGCTTAAAGCCTGTGATACAGTATGTAAGATTAATTGACCTACAATGTTGCACACTTGCAAATAAAATTGTGTTGTAATCAAAATGATTCCACCCCCATTGCAAATCAGGTTTATTGTCAACATTTACAGACTGTCAGCTGTTTGCAATGAACAAACCAAGCATAAGAAATTGAAATAACAATGAATGCTTCAAGTGGTTTCCCCAAATTCAACTGCAAATGCAACTGATAATGACTTCTCCTGTCTCAAAGTTATTCAACCCCTTCATGGCAAGCAGCTTTAGTACTTAGTAGAGCAGCCTTTTGGTGTTATGACCTGCTGCAAATGAGATGCTTATCCAGACACCAGCCTCTTGGCGTTCCTGAGGAATCTTAGCCAATTCCTCATGAGCAATCGCCTCCAGTTCAGTAATATTCTTGGGTTAGCGTACTGCAAACACCTTCTTCAAATCCCACCAGAGATTTTCTATGGTGTGCAAGTCTGGTGACTGTGTAGAAGTTTCCAGGACTAGCCTTGGTGGACCGCAAACAAGCCTTGGTGGACTTTGAGGTATGCTTCAGATCATTGTCCTGTTGGAAGGTCCAATGATGCCCAAGCTTCAGCTCCCTCACAGACAGCATGATGTTTTCTCCTAGGATGTCCTGATA
This sequence comes from Umbra pygmaea, assembly GCA_016801145.1. Lineage (NCBI taxonomy): Eukaryota > Metazoa > Chordata > Actinopteri > Esociformes > Umbridae > Umbra > Umbra pygmaea. Next base: position 8,706 of record JACXGM010013280.1, on the reverse strand, counting down.
CTTCAATAAATCCATCTTGCCTTACAAACGCTGCAAGTTTCCTGTACCAGAAGTGCAAAGCAGCCCTATAGCATCACTGAGCCACCACCATGCTTGACTGTAGGCAGAGTGTAATTTTTATTGTATGCTTCATTCTTCTTCCTCCAGACATACTGCTGATCCATTGGATCGAAAAGTTCCAGTTTGGTTTCTTCGCTCCACAGAACAGAATCCTCAAACCTCTGTGGAGTTTTTGAGCATATTGGAGACAATATTGGAGACAATATGTCCCTTAACTTTTAACTTGCAAACTTCCAATGGTGGCTCTGGGAACATTCAGCGCCTTCGCTGTCTTTTTTTATCCTGTTCCTTGTTTGTGAATGACGATGAGCTCTTCTCATAACTTTTTGGACCATTCTTTTGACTTAGCCATGTTTCTAATATGCAGTCAAACGTGACACTCAACAATCCCCTAGTCAGTTCAGTGCATAACTGGTGCAGCTTATGAAGCCCGTGATTAGTTGCATCTGGTGTGCCTGAGACAACGCCTGTTTGGCCACTTTTTAAACAAAATATTCACATAAACAGCCTGAATGTCTGTGAATGCCCAGCACCTTGAGATTAACTGTAATTGGTCTATTAATAACAAATCCGATTCATGATGTCATAATCTGGGCCACAAAATAAATCCCACTTTAATAGGCTGACTTTTCAAGCATTGCTTATAGCAGCTCATACACAAAAACAGGCATGATCACAATTTGTGTTATTCGTGTGGTAATCTCATCGAACCAACAGGAAAATATTGTTTTATCTGCACATCCCCATTAAAAGAGTTGATTTGCTCTGACAGACAAACAATCCTACTCTTCTAGGGTTTTATTACTAAAACCTAACATTTAATTCATGTTGGTCTAGCTTTCTTACAGTGGAGGTAAACCACAGCTTAAGTGCCCATGTGATTGTTCATAACAGGATAAATCCTACTAGAATAAAATGGGAGAAATGGGCAGAGCTTCAAAATTGAAGTAGGATAAATGTCTGAGACTCTCTTTGTCTGTGTCGTGTGTGTGTGTGTCTGTGTGTTTTCTCCATATCTGTCTCTTTCCCTCTCTCAAAGAACACAGGTGTCAGAACTCTAGCTAAGGAAGGCAGCCATGAGCCTACGGGTACAGAGCCCAACCCAACATAAAGCCAGCCTCTCTCCTTCCCTCTGCCTAAGGGTAACGAGGCAAACAACCATAGAGCTATCTTCTCTTCTCGTCCCTTCAGCAGATCAGCAGAAGGTGGCCTTGGAGGGGGTTGAGCTCTTATTAAATAAAGGCCTTGTGAATTTACTGAATGTTGGTCATTGTGGTAAGATCACCATGGAGACGGAGGGCAAACTGTGAGTGCAATAATAGATACATCAGTAACTCCCTCCCAAGCAGTAGCGTTTCAGAATACACATTAATACAAAATGATATACATTTAAATTTTACATAGCTGATTATTAGAAAGAAAACAGGATGGTTGGACTGTATACTCACAAGAATACTATTGAAATGGTCCCATTGAAAAGTTATTGAAAGGGATTCCAGATGTATTTTCATGACATCGTCCTTGTGTCCTCCTCTCTTATTGGACTATCATGCTCTTCCGTTTCTTCCTACTAAGCAATCATATGTGACTCATCTCATCATAATCTTTTAAGGCGCTCTAAATTGCATTTAAACAAGGTCAGGAGGAAATTAATAAATAATAGGATTCCGATCATCATTTTTAATCCTGCTCTGTGGTAACGCAAAGCAAATATGTACTGTAATTGTTTATTTATTTTTGATCAATCTTATTGGCTGGAGAATAAATTGTTTTGGTCCATTAACTCCCCACAGAAGGATTAAACACTTGTTCTGCGCTTGACAAATATGAATCTCTGTGTTCGGACTGTCAGACAGTGAATTGAAGGATTGTACCCCAGCAGTGGTTCTAGTTTAGGAAGGTGTGACCAGAAGACAGCTCCCTCTGGCAGCAATTAGGCCTCGATAAAATAAATTGCGATGGGAATCTGGAAGGTGTCAAACAACTCGATAACCCATCATCAGCTATAAGAGCTAGTGCTCTGTGTTTCTGGCTGAAGGACCAGCAGTTCTTTCATAGATGCCGGCCATCTAAAGTTCTGAGCTGTTCTAGAAACTATGCAAAACACTACCTGCCAATTCGAAGGCATTTGTGTGAGCAGTGGCAGACTGGACATGCTGCGTTAGTCGACAGTCTCCCTTTGATATGCAGCAGCAAATAGTAGGACAATGTTACCTGGTTGCTCTCCTTGGGACGTTTCTCGCATATTTTAGGCTTTTCCATTTTCTTTGCAGCATTTACGAGACATAACAGACGTACCAGACTGATTAGAGAATGATAAATATGCCAGCTTGTCATGCATCTGTCAACCTTTTTCATAAAAATGTGAAAGATGATGAACCCTTCCAAACGAGACATCTGTGCTTTTCCTGTCAAGTTTTATCTTTTGCATCTACCTGTAGTCATTTTATTCACCATACAGGAATATACTGAATGTTTGGAAATGTGAATTCATTGAATCATCATGATAAGGGTTTTTGTCTTTCAAACAAACATGAAATCATTAATTTTGTAATTGCAAAAGGTTCTCTAATTATTTTTCACTAATAGCATATTCAGGAATTGCTTAAATTGGGGTGTATTTTCAGATTTTTCTTACACAACTAATTTTGATTTTGAAAACACTCTTTTATCATCACATTGTTTTATCTAAAGGCCTAGGTTATGCATTGTAGAGGTTTTCAGTTTATGCTTTCAGACAATGCTCTTAATTATAATTTAAAAAATGACAGTCCTACTTTAAAACAAATAGTAGAACATTTTCAATACAAGTGTTGCTCTTGTATTAGGTACAAATATATTTCAAATGGTTCCTTCCTCTTTGGCAACAATGATGAGAGTCCTGTACGTACGTAACAAGGAGAGCTTGTTCTCCCAGGAACAAAAGACACATAGTGACAGAAATTCTTTCAGATTAACCAAGGAATACAGCAGTTGTTATGGTTACAAGTTATAAATAGAGTGGCTGGGCCTGGGAGACAGTGCAGGTGACAGGGGAACTGAGAGAGTTTCAGGATGAAAGGCTCTGCTCAGATCCGTCCCAGAATTCATTGCTGCAGCTCAGCAAACTTGCTGGGAAGCACACACTCAGCCGTGGTTCAGCCGTGGAAGATCACTCTCTTGCATTAATTAGATGGAATGCTGTGTATCTAGTGTCCCACCTAGCAGCAGTCTTGAATATTAACTTGAATGGTCCGAAAAGTAATTTCTCTAACACAACCTTCAAAAATATCCATGAGCTAGAAAGCTATGACATAGCAGGTTTTAAGCTGCATTTAAGATGACTATCATTGGAATTGGATTGAAATGTAGTCCTTTCTATGTGTATCTTCCATTGTTGCTGGTACCCACCCACCTTCCTCATGGTGTTTAAATATTGGTGTCATGAACATTCTTTACCCTGCCTGGTGCCGCCTTTATTATATTGCATGGAGACACTCCCGATACTGTCTGTAATTAGATGCCGCTCTAGAATTTAATGAAGAGGCACTCGCTGGATGGCAGCAGTGCTTGAAACACTGCCAGTGGCTTCGGCTTCAAAGCACATGGAGATATGGCTCCTACAGCAAAGACCAGGAAAAGCTACTAGGAGATAACATGTTGTGGCTTTTCTTTTGATTTGTGGAATGCCAGGGCACTTACTGCTATAGATCCACATGAAAGTGAAACCATGCCAGTCTGCAAGACGGGGAATGCAAATGGCTGATGAGTGTGACATTCCTTTGCGTTGTTGGGTGCTCGGTATCATCAGAAATGGAGCTCTGTAATGATGGGGAGGGTGCCTGGCAAGATATGTTTCGACCCAACTGACAACACTACTCTTCTCCGGAACCCACCTACTCTAGTCACTGTTTCTCACTTTGAGTCTGACGACTTCCAGAACCTACACAGATCTTGTGAAACCGTGATGTTTGTGATGAAAATGATCTGAATAAAAAAAGGAAATATGTTTTTTAAAGAATATGCCTTTTAAATTGTGTTAGGGTGCTGTAAACCTGACAAATGAATTAAACAGGTGAATTTAAGCACCGATAAAATGCATAAGGTGATTTCAAGCAATGCCTTCCTGTCAAACATCAGTGCCTGACCTCGCTGAATGGACACATATTCCCACATACACAATCCAGATTCTTGTGGAAATCCTTTCCAGATGAGTGGTGGCTTTTGTAGCTGCAAAGGGGGGGGCAACTCCATATTAATGACCATTGTTTTGGAATGGGATGTCCAGCAATTTTATATGTTTTGGTCAACATCATTTTGGCCATATAGTATACATGACAGTATAAATTGTTTAGAGACCAGTTTTTGCTCAAAAGTCGACCTTTCTAACCAATGGCCAACAAATGTGAAATTCATTAATTGTTAAAAAATAAATAGTGTATGTTGGCACAGTTTGATATGGCCAAAAATAATTCTATATTTTTTTTTTACTTCACCTTAATTTTATCAGTGGTTTAGGCAATATCTAATCTAATAAAAATGTTCTCTTGAGGTTCCAGGACGTATGTACTATAAAACATACAAATATGTATTATCCAAAAACAATAGCATCAGGTTACCTTAAAAAAATAACTATTGAATATTATGTATATATATATATATAATATGAATGAATATCTATTATTAAAAACTAAATGAAACAAAGAGCACATAGCAACTCAATAGAATGGTGTTTCAATGACTTTCCAATGGTGTACAAATGTCAATCAAACACCTTTGGGTACCTGCCATACCTGAGATCTATTTGGGACATAGTAAGCCCTTGTGTCATGCAGGAAGGGGTTGGTGTCACACTCAGGTACAGGTTTGGCTGGAATTTATTCAGATAGAGCCACAGGAGTGTTCCAGGTTCTCAAATAAAAACACTGGGCAACATTAACACCCACAATAAAGATAAGCCATAAGAGGCAAAACAAATATAATGTCTACATAGTTTGATAAGGCACAGTCCAACTCACCTCACAAGGCGGTGTATTAATAAAGCTACTCTACAGTTTACGTAGTTTCAGTAATCAACACTAAAAAACCACATCCTACATAGGACTGTTAACAACTAACACAAACAACAGGATACACAAAGAATTACGCATGCTGGATACACCTGGGACTTTATAAGATTATGTCAATCTTATAAAATGGTGTTGATGAGGTGATGAAGCCCAGCCGTGCACAGTGGGTGGATTTGGGATGATGGTGTCAAAAAGACACAACCTCCTGATTCCCTGCACTCCAGCGGGGGGCGGTCAAAGCCCGGGTCACTGTTACACCCATGATAAACACAATAAAAGGTACTGTATAGAGAAGGGGCAATAGGAGTGAAAAGATGGCGTGGCTAGGTGAGGTCCCATTATGTTTTTCAATACACAAATATATTAAATGTCATACCATGAATTATAATGTGTAGTCCATATTCATATAGCTTAGACTGTCAGCGAAACCAAACAGAACCACAATGGTGATTGTTATCTTGTTCAGTTCACCCTAAATGCTCCCATATCGTTGCTGCAAAAAAGTCAGCTGTACTGAAAGGAATGGCTGATAAACAACATGTTGACCAGTGAATGTATATCTGTTGGACGCAGGTTTTAAGGTAAGTAATGCAGAATGTAATTTGCCAAACAATGACGATAGATTAACTAATCCTGCCTTTTCGGCAGCTCTGAAAATCCTTGGACAGGTCTGTGGGGTGGCAAAGGGCGCACACATGGTTCATCCAACCACATCTCGACCTAGCCTCTGATTTTTTTTGCACTGCGAATCCAACATGGAAGCCTTTAGTCAGATCGTGCACGGGATGATTACGATCACCAAATATACTTGAGCAATTGAGCCCACAGGCACCCAATCTGTACACAACCAGTCGCTGGAGAGCGATGTGGCAGGATAGATAATCTGATTTATCTAACCCAAATCCTGGTCAGCGCTAGGCCAAATTGCTCTGCCTTGTGCCAGAGTCCTGGGGAAAGTCAGAGAACCCATAGTCAGGCTTGAACCCGTGACTATCAAGACATAGACTGTCCTGCAATGCAGACACTTAAGCCACTACGCCACAGTAGATTATCTATCTGTAAACTATCAGTATTTTGTTTTTACTCTTGGGAAAGTTGATGGACGAATTGACAAACTGCAGCAAATTAAACACAGATGACTAGTTGCATTTTTGGAGATTTCATAGTGTTTTAAGAAGTGTCACCAATTTACTTTTACAATTCTGACCTTTAGAAATTGTGTAACCATTCAACAAATCATTAACCATATACTGTATTTATTTTCATAAACTGGGCAAAGATGATGTCACAACAATCAGTTTAAAACTTGTTTGTAATGACATCATTTTCGCAAGTGGGATCTGTTCCATTGAGACTGTACTGTTTCCAGAGGCTTCTCTGGTTGGTGTCACAAGGATTTAATTACAATGCTGATGCTAAAAATAACAGGCTCACACAAAGCACTTGAAACAGAGCATCTAAATGGGTTATGATCACGTTCTGTATCCATCGCCATGGGAATAAGGCTCACCTGGTAATGAGACCCACAGGTGGAACGAAAGGCAAAGATATATAGGAGGCTTTAATAAAGTACATTATGTAAAAATGCACAGGCATCAGAATGAAGTCATTATTTTTAATACCATAATAAAGCACATTCTAGACATGTAGGCCACAGTGCAGTACAGTAGAATCTACATTTACCTCTAAAAAGCACAGCAGCTGCTCCACTACCTTCTGCTGCCTTCTATTGATGTGCCTTTCTCTCCATTAAAGGGTTCTTTGTGATTATTCTGCATATTCAACGCCATGATTACTATTTTTTTATTAACTGCCTTTGGAAACTCAAACTTTTAAATGTTATTTCACTAGTAATTCTATCCCAAATTAACTCATCTATTACTTAGATGAGTGTGTATGTCTGTAATCAGTTAACCTACCATCAAAAGTGCACAGTGTTTTCTCGGAATACAGTCAGTCTATAGAGTTGCCTACAGTATGTACGTCAGAGACACTGACGAGCTTAAACAACATCAAATCTGCTTTAGACAGAAAGCCGCATTGTGCAGCAATTTTAATTGCTTTGGTTAGTTTGACAAACTTGACGAGCTTAAACAACATCAAATCTGCTTTAGACAGAAAGCCGTATTGTTCAACCATTTTAATTGTTTTGGTTAGAGTTTGACAAACCTATTCTCTATGTACTGTACATTATAAATGTTACACTTGCTGCTGGTAATTCCCTCATAAAACGTTATGCAGACAAGATCATTTTGTATGCAATTTGGACTTCACTGAACACTGTGTTGATCACAATACAACAGGTATAATAACATCTGTTGACATCCACCTAATTCAATATCAAGAGAATGTTAGCACCTACAAATACACTGGACTACCTGTGTATTGGGAATATGTGGGTGACCGTATGTAATGGACATTTACGTACAGAAATGGCCATTGAAATGTGAACTTTCATACCTGTACGTATTGAATTGCAATTCAACCGGTACATTTCCAATAATAGATCAATCAGAAGTACTTGGGGAACTTTTAGTTCAGGCATAACATGCTAGGTTATTGAGGTTAAGGTTAGAGTAGTGTAAGGTTAAAGGTATTAAAGTACTATTAAGGTAGTGTAGTTTTCCAAAACAATAACAAAAGACGTACTTTGCATTAAAAAAGCAAACATCACTATACCTATATTATATATATTTCTTAGTTGTGTACTTACATTATCCTAAATGTTTCCACCAACTTTCAAAACCAGAGAAATTTGTAATATAATTCGAAGACATGGGACATTTCATTTTGTCTTCCGTCAATGGCATAATATAACCTTTGACGGCTGTAGTTGTTCTAATTTCCAGAGAACCGCCAAACATAACGTGAAAAAAGTTGTAATATTTTTAACAATACATTACTTTGTCAGTGAACATTTTTTTCTGCCAGAGACGCTAGGTTGGAAGGTTGTCATTGCCGATGATAACAAAACCCATGATCCCACGCTACTTCCCGACCTCATCCAAGTACATCTTTTGCTATTGTTTTGATTGAGAGACCCCTAGCGGCCAAAAACTACATATTGTACGTTTAAGGTCAATTGACTTTTTTACGTTTTGTAAACATATGAGGCTTCATTGTCTCATGGCTTCAGAGGTGTACATGTGTACAAATGTCATTTTCGTTATGTTTTTCTACGTATTGCTAACAGCCTGCACTGGAATATGGCTGCTTACTCATATTAAATAATGATATCAGCAAATTTCAGTCTCAAGTTTAATCCAGGATGGGTTTCTGTTACCCAATAAGGTATCCCTTACCCATGCTGCGAGGTAAACCTTTGTAAAATTTACCATACTGGCAATGTAAAGCAACTTCACCCTCCTTGGTCTATTGATTTTTGGAGTTGGGATTTATTTTGCGTCCTGTCCAATTGGGTTGAATTACAGTTTTTGTGTCTTGGTAAAACATGTCTTGGTAAAAGTGCCCTTTCAAGCACATACATGTATCTGTTTGTAACTAGAGAAAGGAGTAGGCATAAATCCATAGAAATAGAATGGATAGAAATGACATTCCAATTCAAATCAATGTAGCAGAATGGTCAGAGCGGCAGCCA
>JACXGM010013279.1:0-23174 GCA_016801145.1 Umbra pygmaea | reverse complement strand
ACCTGCACCTGTGAGACACAGAAGGGACACCAGGGGAAACCACAGACCACGATACACAAGGGAGCACTTAAAGGAACAAAACCAAACCACTGTATAATTGTACACTGAAAACACACTTAGAACGCAAGACAATAATCACGAGAGACATACTGCACATACAAGGGAAAACCAAAGCTTATACAGCCCCTACCGGGCTGGATGTAGCACCAGTTAATGTTTTTTCCCAATTTTTTTATTCTAAAGGTAGGCAATGGGCATTTAGCTGGGTGTGGGTGCTATACAGTAAAATGTATTTTGTCATTGATGCCTTTGAAGGTCTGTTAAGTATTTAACATTTGTTACAAGTACTATTTTTCTCTTGTAAACTTTCTGCTGTCATAAAAAGGAAGGGAAACATATTTTAGGGCTTGGTGTTTTTGGTTGTTAGGAAAAAGCAAATAATGTGATAAGATGTTTGTCTGTTTTTGTGAAGATGCATTGTTTTGTTTTAAATTACCATAATTAAAACTGACAGCATTTGAACAACATGAAATTGTTATAGAATATGTTAAAATACACCTCCAGAAAAACATTGTGTCCTTCATAACATTTTCTAACAAGCGATCACATAGATATCATCTTTCAAATTAAGGCTCAGTACGTTCATATAATTTTCACAGAAGCATGATTCTTCACGGTTCCAGTATAAGTTCTACTTTCTTATTTATTATGCATTACTCTACATCATTAAATTCCATAAAACCTCATAAGGCTGGTTTTACAGCATAAAAATATGTATTATACTTCCTTTGCGTTCAAGTGTTTGGGGTGCCCAGAAATGTTCAGGTATTGACAGATTTATACTTTCATTCACCAGGGCTTGAAAAACTCTAGTTCAGCTTGAAATATCCTTCAGATTTCTATTTTGACACTTGTTAATTCTTTACTTATGGATTTTGTTTGTTTTTTAAAAAGCTTTATGGCTATTATTGTTGATGAAATGCTTTGCCCCAATTATGTTAATTTCTTTTGAAATCATGTATTCTCCTTTCAGTAAAAGGTTATTGACTTTATGGATACAGATATAAAAAGTAGTACTAAAAATATACTGTACCAAAAGAACTAATACAAATCTCAAATGAAAATTGAGGAACTGCATAACATTTTTTTATTTTATTAAAGTAATCAAATCTCAATCTTTTTATGAATAGAACATTATAGATTTCATTATGTGTGTTTACCCTTTAAGGCCATTGAAAGTAGGCAAAGCAAATATCAAAGGACTCTTTTGTTCTGTTCTCTAGTCCACAAACCCATTTACTTATTTATTTATTTTTTATTTATTCTATCTTATTTTAGACAACTGAATCTGCTGAATCACCCAAATGTACATACATTTCCTGATCTTCCCTCAAGTAACTTGAATTTATAACACTTTTAATGATGAACACTGTTTTAAAGGTATTATCTCCAGTAATAGTAATACCAATTCTTTCAACAGACTCCCTCCAAGGAAATTATTTCTTACCTGTGCAAAAAGGACACTCAGACTGAGAAAGATTATTCCTCTCATCTTGTCTTTATTCTGCCTGAGAAAAAGTGTTAATTTGGCATTTCTGACCTACCTTTTTTAAGGTATGGGTGTTTTTTTAAAATCTAATGTCAACAGGTTAGTATTGGCTAACATCTATTTGTACAAGAGAATGATTCCTGTAAGTCTATTTTCCCTGTTTATCTATTTGGTAACCGAACACTGGAAATGGGCAAATTCCATTAACATTTTAGGCATAGATTTAGCAAACACACATATAAGAAAGACTTTGCTCTCATCAAGACATAAATGGCAGCACCTAGAGTTTGCTAATCATCATTTAAATGTTGATTGGTATTTTGGGTTCTTATTATCTGTCATAATAACAGTAGAAGCTTCTACTGGCTATACTTCAAAATAGCTGTTTAGAAACACTTAATTTTAACGGAAACACTTGTTACCATGCATGTTACCAATATGAAGATTTCCTCTTAAAATCCAGAGCAGCGGCAATGCATCTAGGCATGGATTCACCTGGACACTTGAACTCTACTGGAGGGACAGAACACCATTATTCCAAAAGCTATTCCCTCATTTTGTGTTTTAAAGATGGTTTCATCTGAGTCTAACTTGTTGGTCCAAATTTGTATTTAATTGGGTTGAGAGCTAATGACTGTGGAGGCATTAACATGAGCCACATCATTTCAAACTCATCCAATCATTCACTGCCACCAGGTGCCATGTTGATGTGGGGGGCATATTCATCCTGGAAGAAACCATTCATATTAGACTAGAAATCTTTCACTGTGGGATAAAAGTGATCACTCAGAAAAACTTTGTAATGATTTGCAGTGACCCCTCACCCCTCCCTCTAAGGCACAGATGGACACAAAATTGGTCAGAAATATGCTGTTCCTCTACTAATTTAGTCAGGTTTTTCCATATATTTGTCACCTGTTTGTATTATAGTTGTTGGAAAAAGATATATACACCCATCTTTTACAGCCCATCCACAGCCCCCCTTGACTGCTGTTCCTTGGTCCACTTTCATTAATGATGCCATGTACTCAGCTGGCCATCTCTGCCCAGACTCTACACAATGGATCCCCGCCCTCAGTCCTTCTCTGGAATAAATAAATCTCTGGAATAAATAAATCTCTGGAATAAATAAATCTCTGGAATAAATAAATCTCTGGAATAGCTGATTATTATACGGGCCACTTGCGATCTGTTGGACTGATCACTGTAAGGAGGTCGACATCCATAGCATGGTACCATTGCTAGCTAGCTATCTGCTAAAGCCTTTGTTTTGAATCTCACGCACTGTGCGCACATGCGCAATGCACCCTCTAACTTTCTCAGACTAGTTACTGCCTTTACCCATGACTGCCTACTGCATTTCTTTTTATATTTCTATAATGTCTTTTTTGTTATTATGCCTTGCTTTTTGCTGAATCTATTAATTTTTTATAGCTTTTTCTCACTATAGATGTCTTATTCAACATGCCCAAGATAATGTCATGGTTCCTTTGATTTTCTCTGTGACAGTCTGATCCTACTGGTCTCTCCACCACAGGACAATAAGCCTGCAATATCTCTGTCTGTCCTTAATGCTGTAAATACGATTTTACTATACCTCGAAATCCTCTCCCCTTTTTTACTTGTCTGCACTAAACTACCCATTTTTAAAGCTATTACCCGATCACTCATCCTAATCCTCCTCTGAACCACAAGAGATGAAGAGTTAAACACAGGCCCTATAGCCCTAGGCACTATGTGAATTAATAGTTTAACGTCCAGCCCAGTGAGGGCTGGCGTTCTCATCGGACTGACACATGGACTCATTAAACATATGGTTTGGTTCATGTATGTGTAGTTTTGTTGAGTTATATTTTCAGTGCATTGCGTGTAGTCTTTAGTTGTTTTTTTTGTCTTTAATTTTATGTTTATGTTATTTAAGTTCCAGTGTCAGCTCTGTCTAGTTTGGCCATTGCTGGGATTGGGTTTAGGTTAGGTTGGGCTGATATCTTGTAGATCGAGTGATTAGTGATTATGTTCAGCTGTGTTCTATAAGTCAGGTAGTCTTCCTATGTATATGGTGGCCAAACTAGAGGGAGGTGTTAGACATTTACTGTTAAGTTTTTCTTTAGTATTTGTCTGTTATGCTATCTTTTATGATTATCTGTTCATTGTGTGGAAGACTCTCTGGGAGCTACACTTCAGTGTATGTAAGTTGTGACAAATGTGTTGTGGAAATTTGGAAGTTAATGCGTTAATTTAATCAGCATCCATTGCCACTGTGAGAGCATGTTAATATATGCGGTATCGTTTGTACCCTCACTAGTTGTTCACCTGCGACTGTTACTAGGTTTGTGAAAAGAGTGTGGTATCTGTTTGAGTTTATAGTACGTTCTACATATATAACTATATTGTTTTCAGTGTTTTATGCCACTGTGAGAGCATAAGGAACTATATAGGTATATCCGTTCTGCCCTACAAAGGCTAACCGCAGTACGCAAAAAGTGACACTTAACAATTGGCTTTAAAGTTCATTTAACTGGCCAGCCAAATTAGTTATAAGTATATAAGTGATATAGCACAAATTGTACATGTATTCATGAAATCATTTTTATACCCAAAACCCATGACTGCTGATTTTACCTAAGTTAGGGTAGGGTTTTCTAAGTATCACTGTTTTCGTAGTTACTGCGATTAGCCTTTGTAGGGCAACGTTGTGCACTTGCTTATCCTGTTCGCCTGCCACTACATTACCTGAATGTATATTTCCCAGAATTTATAATCAATATGAGTAACTACAATCTCCTTCCCGCATTGGTCTCTTTCACCACACCTACACATCATGACAGGTTGCCCCCCCACTTGTCCTCTGAGTTCCAATTATTAGGTGATATGAACTGGGACATGCTCAACATTGCTGACAATTTACCCTCAAAATTGGTTCTGTCAACAAACCTACCAAGTACAACCTAATAAATGTCAGCTAGAGAACTCTTATTAATTTTATCTTAACTAACATGCCCTCAAAATATACCTTTACTATCTTCAGCCAGGACCTCAGTGATCACTGTCTCATTGCGTGTGTCCGTAATGGGACAGTAGTCAAACCACCTCCACTCAGTATGTTGAAAAGCTCTCTGAAACACTTCAGTGAACAAGCCTTCCTAAATGACCTAATGTTGATATAGACTTTCAGTCAGGAATGCCAAGGATGGCTTCTTTAAACAGAAATTCCCAGCTTGTAGCACCAATTTGAAAAGGTTCTGAGACACTGTGAAGACCATGGAGAATAAGAACACTTCCTCCCAGCTGCCTAATGCGCTACGGCTAGGTAACACTATCACCACTATCGAAACTGCTATAGTCATAAATTTCAAGAAGCATTTTGTTATGGCTGGCCATGCGTTACACATGGCTACCCTCACCTTGGCCAACAGCCCCACCATGGCCAACAGCCCCACCCTGGCCTGTTTAATCTCTCATATTCTCAGAAATCCCTAAAGCTTGGAAAACAGTTCTCTTTTTAAAGGGGAACAATATCGACACTACTGTTACACAGTGCCGGGCCGTGCGTTTTACACCGAGGCCTTCACTATCTTCCCGAAATTAAAACGCATTATAATAACCTCACAATGACATTCTAGTGCTATAGGTTATTGTCATTCGGCATATAATGCACCCCATATTCATAGTGAAGATACGTTTATTCCACTCGATAAAGGTTATTTAACACGAGGCTCAACACCTATGAGACTTACAATACACTAATTGACCCGACACGACTGAAACCGTGTAACACTACGCACTATGACAGGATGTCGCATTACACATACTGTAGCCATCGGATAGCCAAAATCAATGTCCTAACCAATTAAACAAGAACTAACTTACAACACCCAGTCACAACACTACAAACATGCAAAAATGCCAGAAGAAACAATCAAGATTCAACAGACTTCCCCAGAGATTGCAGACAAGCTGCGGATTAAACGCACATCCAAGTTTACCACAAACACTCAAAGGCACAGCCCACTAAGACCACTGAATCTGAACCATAGACCTCATATATATATGATCTGAACATGCTTCACACCATTAGTGATCTAAAACAAGCAAGCAGTAATAATTAACAAGTATTAACAGGCCTGGCGCCAGGATGAAGTGTGTCTGTTTATCTCCCCCTGCTTGAATACAAATACAGTAGGCTACATGCACTAAGCCCCGTTAAGAACCTTTAAGGCTAGGGATGGGCTGATACCACTTTTTATGGAACGAGTACAAGTACAGAGTATTTCATTTTGGGTACTTGTTGATACGAGTACTGATAGGAGTACTTTTAAGAACTATTCAAAATGTCACATTTATCAAGCTAAAATCTGCTATTTCTTAGATGTTGATCAGCCAATTCAAATATAGAAAAGTAAATATTCCTACATATCTAGAAGAACATCATTTACATTGCAGGTCAAGAATGTGTAATATTTATTAGATATCAATGGTTTACGTCTCCTTCCCTAATTAAGTGAGAAAAAACACGTTCGTAAACACGAACGCAATAGACGTTTGTGTTCGAATTTGCCCTAACTATTGCAGACGTTTTGTGTAAGATGAGAATGTCTGTTTGAACTGACTTTCTCCAAAACAGGGATAATTATCTAATCATATTATTCTGTTAAGGTATTTTATTTTTTTATTATAATGGTACACAATTAGCTGTACTATCACTGTAATCTATTGAACAAAATATAAATAGGCTACATCGTATTTCCTTTAGGTTATATTTCTTAACGTTAGTATGTCAGAACTCAGAAATACCACTATTTTGTTCACCAAGAAATTTTGCAAACTACTGATATTTGTCTTTCCTCGCTAAAGGTGGCTTTCAGAGGTTAGGTCCGGGGCGTTGCTCATGCCGTTTTCTACAGTATGCACCGAATTGCATCCTTAATTTGTTCCTGTACTTCAATGTACTGGTATCGGTATCGGCCCATCCCTAGTTAAGGCCCTGCTAGTAAAAATATATAAAAATTAGTGGTGGGCATAGATTATTTTTTTTTATCTAGATTAATTTCATTGTAATCTTGGAATTAATCTAGATTAATCTAGATTAAAATGGTTCATTAGAATTTTGCAGAAGGCATTCAGAATATGTGTGCTACCCAAATAATGACTAAAAGTAAGTATTTGAGAATGGGTTTTTAAAGCCAGGTGGCGCATTACCTAGACCAGGGGCTCATCTCCTGTTTCCAAAATGTTTGAGAAAGCTGTTCTACTATGATAATTGGTGAAAATAAATCATGTTTAATAAGATTTACTTGTGTTTACTAACTGTTTATTCAGTTAAACATGAACTTTGAAATGTAGGCCTACATAAGAGGTCGTGATGAACTGTTTTACAGTCAGTAGCTTTGTGTCAATCAATCCAAGCTCTATTTCTCCTGGTAATCAATAGGCTAAGTAATTAAATGAAATTATGTAATTTAAAATTACATAACATAACCTACCTAAAGTGAAGGAGGGAAGTTCCCAGCTGGCATGGATGAGGTGTACAGTAACGCCGAGGTAGTTATCGTTGTTGACAGATGTCCAGTGGTCCCCAATCAGTGCTACACATCTCGCCTCTATCATCTTCTCATCTTTTGCGGCTTACTCTGTGGCGTGCTGGTCATGTATTCTCCTTGTGATAGTTCGCCACATGATAGTTCGCCTCGCAGGTAGTGAAGCAAACCCGGCAGCTTCATAGCTGCATCCATTTTAGCGCGTTACGTTTGATGTGGTAATTTTACAGTAGGCATACACACAGGTTCGTATACTCGTTCTCACCCTTTACAGTGCAATTCAGCTAGGTATACATCCGCGCTAAAATATCAAGATGAAAGTCATCATTGCTTGCGTAGTATAGACCCAGCTCTCAACCCAACTTTGAGAATAGATTAACGGCAATATTTTTTTTATCGCACGATAAGAGTCTCGCGTTAACGCAGCACGTTAACGCCGATAACGGCCCACCACTAATAAAAATCCATCAAACTCACCAAAGCTGCTCATTATTTGAAAACGAAGTCCGTCCTCCTTTCTCTTTTAAAAAGACTTCTATGACACGGTTGTACAGCACCTCTTTGCGTTAAGTTCCAATAAAAGATCTTGCCCAGTGCTGAGAGTCGATCCTGCCCAGTCCTATATTCGCCACCAAAGCTACTTCTTCAACTCCATCTGCCATTCTGCTAAAAGTAAAAAATCTAACAATCTAAAAATTGAAAATTTAAAGAAATCAGGACGTGAGAGCTAAGCTAATTCTTGTTCGGATGGGGAACTTTTTTTAAAGATTTTTTGCTGAAACTTTATTAAACTGCCACACCTATGATCCTATCAGCAACAGAAACAATGCTGATGTAAGTCTAGGCCTGCAGAAACGCTTTACTTGGTCAAAGAACACACCCAACATGGTAAAGTTGAAATTGAATTGGTTAAAAATATGACAATCAACAACATGGTCCTGATGGGCTTCAACAGCAGACGGTATTCACTCGGAATTCTGAAGGCCCTAGTTTACCCGGAGACAACACAGATGAAAAAATCTTTTAGCTGTGCTAAAAGCAAGGCAACTGAAAAGAACGTACTGTAGCAATGAAATCACCATATAGACTAATTTAAATGAATTTTGTAAAATATATATAGTGTTATTGAAAAAATATATTAAACAAATACAAAAATACATTTCTGATTCTCTTTGGGCCTGCAGAGAAGGCCTTGCAGGCCCTGACAGCCCACCACTGCTGTTACAGGACCCATATTCATTCTGCCATGTCACTCTTTAAGTCTTTAAATGCCAGATTAACAAACAGATAGATTACCAAACATTTTGAATCTCACAACACACTCTCTGCTATGCAAAAAGCTTTCTGAGCTGGTCATGGCTGAACCTCTGCTACACTCAAGATCTTCAATTATATTACAACTGCCATTGATGAAATACATTACTGTGCAGCTGTCTTCATCGAGCTTGCCAAAGTTTTGGACTTGGTCAATCATCACGTCCTTATTGTTTAACTCAGTAGCCAAATTTTTTTAATAACTGCCTCGATTTGTTCACCAACTACTTTTCTGACAGGGTTCAACATATTAAATCTGAGGGTCTGTTGTCTGGACATACGGATGTCTCTATGGGGGTGCCACAGGGTTCAATTCTTGGGCCGACACTATTGTCTGTGTATATCAATGATGTCGCTCATGCCGCTGGTGACTCTCTGATCCACCTTTACGCAGATGACACCAATTTATACACATCTGGCCCTACATTGGACTCAGTGCTAACGAACCTGCAAAAGCCAATTCTGTGGACTCTAGCAAAACTAAATGCATTCTGTTCAAACGCACACTACCCGTACCTGCCAATCTGACTATCATCTCCACTCTGGATGGGTCTAAACTAGAAAACGTAGACTCCCACAGATACCTAGGCGTATGGTTAGATTGTTCACCTTCATTCTATTCCCAAATTAACCATCTCCAATCTAAAATTAAATCTAATATCGGCTTCTTATTCCTCAACAAGGCCTCCTTCACCTATGTTGCCAAACATACCCTGGTAAAAATGACTATTGTACCAATACTAGACTTTGGTGATGTCCTTTACAGAACTGCCTCTACCTAACTTGTGTAAAAGTTATAAAAGTGACAATGTCAACATAATCCCCAAAATATATTTATCAAGTGCTTCTGGAAATTACTTTGGATATCTGTGCCTTCACCGTTGTGCAGCACCAAATCCGATTGGTTTAGTTAATAAGTGGTTCATTAGATTTCATTACATGCAGCCGGCATTCCTTACTCTTTATTTATGCCCAGGTGAACAAGAGATGGCGCGGTTCATTGTTGGAATGTTACGTTGGATGATGTGGGGTTTCCTGTCCTCAGTAGCGAGTGCTTGTGTACGTAACTATATTCTGTTCAGAAAATAAGCTATCTAATTAGTTTGTGTCTTCCCTCGTTATGGTCATATAGATAGCTTACATGTATGGTTGATCAGGCGTACGGTTACTATTAGAGTCCGCGTCCATGCCGCGTTAGAGCATGAATATATATTTCCTAATTAGTAAGACGTTGTGCAATCCTGTACTTGTCTATTAATGTACCGTATCATGAGTACCACGTTTTACTGGGACAGTTGATGAACAAAGAACTGTACTGTGTTCCTGCCTTGGCTCTCCTCTCTCCAATCCACCCTACACACGAGCCTGACACAGCGCATGACCATGGCTTGGGATAAATTGTTATTTGTTAAAATGTTTTTATTTATTGGAATGTGTCTGATGAGGGAATAAATGTTTTGGACTGAACGAGGAAAGAGATGGATGAGAACAACGTCCTGAGCTACTAGAAAATTGAACAAAAGTCCATCCAAAAATCTATCCACATAACAAACAAAAATACATCTTGAGGATTATGTTGACATTGTAAGCGCAGTGAGCTATAGTAACAAATTGATGCATTCTCAAACAGACATTAAATAAAATGCATTTACTTCTAAGCTTGGAAAGCATAACGCTGATTCTATCCACAACACACTGCCCTGTAAACTTCAGGCTTGGACTGCTAACTTATACCTTCCTCCTATTCTCACAGCAGACAATTAGACCTGCACATTCCAACTGAGATAATATGACCGTCATAATATTGCAAAGCATAAATAGCCTTTAAGAATTATTTTGTAATAATTAGTTAGCATGTTATTGAATATGGTATTGAATTACAGATTGCATTGTTAGATCATATTTTATCTGTCATGTTTGAAATGTATAAATGGCTAAAATTTAACAAAAGTCCATCCAAAAATCTATCCACATAACAAATATAAATACATCTTGGGGATTATGTTGACATTGTAAGAGCAGTGAGCTATGGTAACAAACTGATACATTCTCAAACAGACATAAATAAAATGCAATTACTGCTAAAGAGTACTGGACCTCTCAAACCCTGTCCAGTACTCTTTCGCCATGACAACAAAGACGTTACCCACATTTACCCCCGCAGAGATTTGACACCACTGTCTCATAGTCAACCGTTTCCCTGCCAACCACTTTTTGCAGCCAAGCATTCCCCCTCCAATACACTGTCCTTGTCCTAGAGGGACCTACAGGATATGCACTAGTGGGCACTACACACTACACACTCAATGTAAAAGTTATAACAGTGCCATCCAGTTTGTCACCAATGCCCCATTTAACACCCACCCCGGAGATCTACAGTATATGCACTAGTGGGCACTACACACTCAATGCCAGACCTACTGGTATAATTTTATATATAAGTAAATTTGATGCAAAACCCCTCTGTACCTAATCTCTCATCTTTGCCTTACTCACCCGTAAACTATGCTCAAGAAAGTACATCTCCCAATTCACCACAAATGCCCATACCTCTTCTGGCCGAAACTCCTTCCAGTTCGTAGCAGCTAACGGCTGGAACAAACTACAAAAGACTCTGAAACAGGAAAAAACATCTCACTCACCTCCTTTAAATCATGATGATCAGACCTTCTGCCTTATGATTGCACATGCTGAGACAAACTCTACCTCTGCCCATTTGCTCATAGAGGTTTTAGGTATTGAAAAGTATTCTCCCGGCAGATCTGCCTTGAAGGCAGAAATCATTTGATTGGTTGATTCAAAACTGAGGGCGCCCTTACATGACATCGGAAATGTACACATGAGCATAGATTTCTCAGTCTTTAATCATATCCAACCTTGCACCTAACCTTAACCCTAACCTTAAGCACAATGGAGTATTCAAATGTAATTCTGTGCTATATATACTGTATATATATATATATATATTGTTATTATCAATCCAAAACATAATGCCCCTCATTTATCAAACGTGCGTAGAAACCAGTGTAGATCTGAGCGCAGAAATGATCTTATGACGAGACTCACGTGTGATTTACAAAACATTCGTATCACTCCAATTCCAGCGTACGAATGAGCAGCTGTTAAAAATTAGATGGTTGAAATTTAAATATACACGCCCACAAATATGCACAGATTAGAGTCCTCGCCCTTAGAATTTATGACATGGATAAGTGAAATCCAGCAAAGAAAAGGATTTTCTCTGAGATAAAATAAAGACGCCCAGGTCTCAAGTGCAGGCCAACCTCTTGGTTTTATTTGGAAGCTTAAAATCAGGCGTCGATTGTTAAAGGAAAATGCGGTGTTGACTGAGGTTACTGCTATAGTCATTGAAAGCGATTAACGAGAACCTGAAATGTATCCACGTTGTATTTTTTAAGTAGCTATCTTACCCAATATAGCACTTACTATATTACAAGCTCAGAATAAGATCCTGTCTCCTTCGTAGAGCCCCCAATGTTGGCTTTTGTGAACACTGATCTTCATTGAATGGCACCGTTCTCCAGCGCAATATAGTGGAGAACGCCGCACGCCATAATTATGTTGCAGGCCTGCTCTGGTGTGTATAGCAGTCCCACACCCCACCCCCGCTTACTTAAGACAGAGACAACTGCCCTTGAGCAAACCTATACATAACTCTACTTTGGTTCGTGTGCGTGTGTGCGCACTGTTGAACCTGCGCTCTTGCTTGTTTCGGGATTTGTAAGCGGTGTTAGGTACTCAGTCACGGCATAATCTTTTTCACCAAGAGGAATCACCTCCCACCGTTTCACCATAGAACTATGTAGAACTATTATAATAATTGTACAAGGGCGTAAGTCACCGAGAAGATGACTCCAGCCACGCAGTGCGCCCTCCTCGTTCCAATGCTGCAGTTTAGAAAAATAAAGAGACGTGTGTCCCACCCGGCCACCGGGCTACCATATTCAGAACAAACATCCTGGCATCATGTTATCATATCTGAACGTTGATTGAATTAAAGTTTTTGCAATTGATAAAGGCGTAATCATTCATGGATGGTGGCTACAGACGCAGTACAATCAATCGCCCAAATCGCCCCAATTGGAAACCCAGCAATCTCATAAAATTGAATTTTAATCGTAGTTTGAATATACCAGAAAGAGACTTCATAGACGCCAAAAGTGCTGGCATACTTTGACTATTGTTGGCTGTGATATACCAGACCTGTCCCTGATCTCTCGCTGAAAGGTCCCAATGTAGAGAGCGCTCATTAAGTTCCTCCAGATCTGCCATCGCTTCGATTACAGGACTGCCAAAGCGGTTATTTAAATAATATGTATATATTATTTGATTGAAATTGTTGTTTGCCTAATTTATGCCCTCATGTTCTAGGCCACCCCCAAGTGAAAGGGAAAAAATAAACCACATAAAAGCAATGTGCTGTATATAAGTAATTAGTCATTCTGAAATGTAATTTGCAATATGGGGTAGTTGCGATGCAGACACATTCATCAATGATTGCTGGTTCAACAATTCACTAAACCGGGTGGTTATACCATGAACAGCGCTAGTCACACTAGAGAATTTGCAAACACGAAGTCAGACCAGACGTGAGATTTTATCGCAGCCTAAGATAACGTTCAAATTGATAAATCCCTTGCTTTGCGTAGGAATCGGCGTACACCCATCATACGCCTGTTTCAGGTCGTTTACGCGCGTTTCATAAATGAGGGCCAATGTGAGGTCCACCCTCTGTTTTGAATCAAACAATTCAGATCTGCCTGGAGAACACCTTTTCACCTTTTAACTAAAACTCCTATGAGCACAGTATCCATTTGCACAGTTATGCTTAGGTGTTAATTACTTTTATTTGCCTTGCCACTTTACATACCAATTTGATCTACCTCTGTCATGACTAGATGGTAATGTTGTCGGTGGTTTGTTGGTGTTGAGAAATGGAGACCAAACAGGGAATGGAGTTCTTCGGTTTTAAGGAACTCAGTATGCAAATACTAAACAAATAACAAAAGTTGTCATTGGAGAAGGCTGACGGAAAACGTAAATGAGCTGCACAAAAAATATATACTGTTATTTTGCTCTATCGCGGCATAGACACGTTATCGAGTACATAGTGTACGTCTTGCTCAAATTTACAATATACAGTTTACTTAGGACATAGAGTGGTGAGGACATTACTTTTGCAAAGTATAATAAATGTCCATCAGTTCCTTCAATGCAAAATAATCCACACACGACAGATTCATCTCACAATGCCAAGCACCCACCCACTGGAGCTTATAAAGCATACTAGATTACTAATTTCAACCTGGTGTGTACGATTTGGATACATCTAGACAACCCAGTCATTTACTTATCACAGTAAAATAAACCCCAGTGTCCAGAAGGTGGGGCCAACTTCTCATATATAAAAACAAAACCATAATACACAATCAATGCAAAATATGCACATTAATACATAAATCAGTCCAATTCAATGAATATAAAACAAGAGAAGGTACAGGGATCCTCACGTTCCTCAAACCAACAAGACCGGAGTCTTGAGTCAGTACACCATTCATTTATGATGAGTACCCAATGCCTACCACAATCCCATTGTCCAGAGGTCGGCGCACCAAAACACAGCATGTCTAAATTAACAACTAAACTTGAACACCACACATAGTCTAAATAATAATAATATATATAAAGATTTAATCAGTCCCACAGACCCTCTGTTCCAAGCCACAACAGCCCTATCAAGTATTGGCTGACGTGACATTACTCCCCCCCAATACCGCGGCCCCAGTCGCAAGAGGCCGAAAGACAGAAGGCACCCCACATAACCCCAAGAGCACCAGAAGACAGGGCAGGGCAGGAGGGCAGACACACTTCTTCCGTGGAAGGGGCCAAACCCTCACAGGCCCAGGTCGCACCCCACTGGTACCAGGAGAGACGGATGATCTGCTGGTGGGTCCGGCAGCCAGGGAACACTCCTTGGACCCAATGCCTTAGGCAACCCCAGTAGCGAAGTGGTGGACACGTTCCTCCTGACATTCCTCCGAGGAATCACAGGCGCTCCCTGAGTGGCTGATGGTAATGGGAAGGAAGAGGCGTGGTAGCCCAAGCTTGATCAATGGCTACCATCACCACCTCATTTCTTTGGGAAAACCCTGGTGGATCCCAAGGGCGAACTGGCCATCTGCCATACCGGGCACTTTACCGGTGGGCCGACGCACATTTTGGGCCAGCCCAACCGCCAATTAAAAAAAATATAAAATAAAAAGTTTACAGATAAGGCCTAGATTGGCGGCCCATTGTTTTTTCAATGTGCCAAAACACTAAAGTCAAAGACACAAACTCTGATTTGTCCTTTCAGAATAATAGCGCTCATTTTAATTAATTTCAATAATCATTGTGAAGTCATTACAAAGCTAGTGAATTGTAACCCAATGCAATTGGATTGTGTCTAAAGAAATAAGAGTATATGATTGCAAAAATATATAACATGTTTTCAATTACAATGTTTCATTTAAAACAGTAACAAATACATTGTACACAGAAATTGATTGAATATATTGTCAGTGTATCATGTGAAAACATGATTACATTTGAAAAACATTCAATAGAGTCTGTTTTATCTAAGAATAGACTAATTTTAGCAACACATGAACATAGACCCAGTATCTATGCAATGAATTAACAATGATTATTGTAATGAATTATGAGCGCTATTATTCTGAAAGGACAAATCAGAGTTTGTGTTGCCGACATAACATTGGTTCCCCACCCAATTTGTTGTTTTCTGCAATCTGTTTTGCGGGCTAAAAAGGGTTTGGGCGAGTGGATAAAATTGGGCTGGTTTAGGATCAGTTTGGCAGGTTTTTGGAGCCAAAACATCAGCACATCAGATCCTTCTTCCTGCAACTCTCTGTTCAGCAGGCAGCAGTCTCACTCAATCACTCACACACACACACACACACACACACACTCACACACCCACTACAGCTCTGGCTGACGTGGCCTCTAAACTCACAACAGACACTCCCAATCCTTTCAGCTCACGTCACGCACGCCGGCGCCGCCTGCACCTCAAACGCACTAATGTTGCCTCAGCAGGTTTTTCAAACCAACCTGGCCATTGAAACACTTTAGCTTGAGGTGGAATCATTTAAAGATGCTGAAAAAAAACACTGTTTTCAGGATTTAGCTTTTGGTGCTATAAAATTGCTCAACCCCCCCATATCCAACGCTCTAGTTGAAAGAGTCTTTTCTCAAGTCACACTACTGAAAGATGACCTACGAAACAGGATGGGCTTACCCCTTCTTTCAGAGTTGATGCACGTGCGCACAGGTCTTGCCATAATGGCTTGACATCAGCTACATTCCGTCTTCCCTGACAGTTGTTGAGGAAATTTGAATCTAGTATATACTAGAGCAGGGGTGCCCAATAGGTCGATCGCGATCTACCAGTCGATCGCAAAGACAATGCTGGTAGATCGCACATTTTCTATAAATGCTTTTGCTACATTTTTATTTTCATAAAAATAAATATAACAACATCATTACTTCTCCATTTAGTTTCTTTCTGACTTGCACTTAACAAATAGATTTTGACCAGGCAAGATTTTTGTTTATTCAGTTGCCATGACAACTAACGTTTAGTCTGCCTCGCGATTTTCAAGATCTTCGGACTCGGAGCACAGAGCGCAAAATAGTGAAGCTTGGCCTAATCTCCGTATTCGGTAGCACATATGACATTAATTTGCGAAATAGAAATGTAAAATAAATTCCAAACATTTGAAAATGAGTGCGGTACCAAGCAAAAAGCCTAAAACTTACCATTGCCGGGCAATGTCCTTTTCTTAATGCATTCGTTTCATCTGCCAAACAAGTAGCCTATTTCTATTCCAATGAAAGGAAACGTTGACAAACATTTTCGGACCCTTAATAAAATCTATGAAAACGATTTTTCTGTAAGAAGCGAGCTTAGAAAAACAAAGGTGAACGAACTGAAATCTCAATTAACTGGTCAACAGTCACTTTTTAGTCGCCCAAGCCTAAAAGCAAATGCATCCACAGCGGTATCATTCCGGTTGAGTCACACCATCATTAACTGGCTATTGTAATCTGTTGTGTTGTAGATGTTTTGAGTTCAGTGGTAAAATGGAATATCAACAATCAACATTTATTAACGTTTCTCTAGATGAAGAATTCCACATAGAGATACATGCATTAGAAGCAACAAGCATTTGAAGTGTGTTTTTTAAAAATAAACTATTTTTAAGTTGGTAGATCTCATTGAGTTGAACATTTTAAAAGTAGATCATCATGCCAAAAAGTGTGGGCACCCCTGTACTAGAGCTTTTGTGTTAATCAAAATATTCCTAATAACAATTGTTCAAGTGATCTTCATGAAAACTCACACTCCTAATTGTCTGACAGGGAATAACCTAGCTCAGGCAGTTTGACCTGTGGGTTTTTTACGTTAATCGCCCTGAACATGTTATTCAAAAGAATTTTATCAACACACCACTGTTCATGTCATTGTGTTCATCGAATTATTCTAAACAACAATTATGCAAAGCGATTTTCATAAAAACTCCAGAAAAAAAAAAATAGGCTATACCTTTATGGTATTAGACCTAATTCTTGTAAATCACAGGTGTCAAACTCAAGTTTGCTATTATATTTGGTGTATGAAAAAATATATATTTTTGTGTAGAGATGACCCACCATGCATGAAATTTCTGCTTCTACAAAGAGTGCACTGACACCCCTGTTCTAAATAATATGTTCAACGTGATTTTCATGAAATCTCTAGGTCTAACTGCTTGTCTCAGAGAATAGCTTAAGGCGAGACACTACAGGTGAATAGGGTAAAAGATTTAAATAATAGATATCACCATGAAACTTCCTCAGTTGGTTACTTACACAAGTACATAAAAAAATTTATTACACGTTTTTGAAACATGTATGTGAATTTATGCAAATTAGGCATTATCTCATTAAATATGCGCAATTTTGCATATATTTTTGGTAGACAGATCTGAACGTATGATAAAGCCAGGTGCTAAATTCTTTTTTCATTTTGTTTACACACAAGATGAAAAAAGAATTACAGAGGGATTTCTAGATATCTGCTTTCATTACCTAGGAAATCTAAATAAACTGTCCATAGCCTTAAAATATCGATTTTATCAATTTGTCACATAAATCAGTCCAGGAATGATTTATCAACAAATCCCTCTGTAAATATCTTCAGAAAACTGCTAAGTGTATAACTGGAAAGTTTGGTGTATATAGGTGCTACATAAGCTGAGATATGTCTACCGGAAAATGACAAAAAACTCATTTTGAGAAAACAGCATTTAAAGATTTAAATAGGGAAATTTAATACATTTCTATTGGAAAAAATTGCTCAAAAACAGAATAAGTGCTCAGGCTCTTAGTGATAATAATATAGAATATTTCAAACTCATGATAATTGATTATTTAATAACATGGCAGGCATATAAGGCCTACAACTGCAGTAACTTAATTAATTAACTTTGGCGTATCATGCACATTGTTGCCAACAAAACCCACGGTAGACAGTTGTATGGACACAGAACAAGACCAACAGTAGAGGTCACAGCTTTCTAAAGTCTAATTGTCTAATCCAGCACCATATTTAGGTCCCTCTGATATCTCTTGCTGGTGCCTATTCACTTGTCTGTGCTCACAAGTTTTCATTTATTTTCACTTGAGTGGCAAAACCCCAATTTCTCCAGGGAGTAGACCATCAGCCAATTGGACAAGCAAACCATAAATGACTATAAAGAATATGGCCATCCTATAATGTTAAACTATTACAACAGATCCATAATTGTGTATACCTGCATGTGCGTTGGTGTGTCAACCTGACTACAAGAGCATGGATTCCACTGCACTAAAGCTTGCACTGCAAATTATTTGGATCTTACCAAGATAATACAACTAAAAATATCTAACACTTTTAAATCTCTTGTTTTAAAAGTGATTTTTTATTTTAAGTGTTCAATTTTACACTATAATCTTATTTCTAGAATTAACAAACTTAATTCAAGAAATCTTGTCAAGTAAAATTATCTTGCTGCATGGACAGATAATTTCACTTGTTTTCAGTACCCTTTCCCTGAGATTTAGTGGTTTTATCTTGTTTTTAGACACATATTTTTTGCATTGTGGTATCTCAGGCTGCAGTGATGCTGCCTACTGTTAATGTGAGTGTGTATGCATTATGTCAGGTGAGCATGCATGATGTCCCCTCTTCATCTATCTCTCTCTCTCTCTGTCTAATATAAAATATGTTTCTTCAATGTCCATAAGTTGATAAGGCTGCATTATTTCAATGTCCTTTGTTTTTGCCACTGAACTGAAAACTGCAAAAGTAAAACTTACCAATATAACAGAATAAATGAGAATACATTTTATCATGAATCCATCCCTATTCCATTTTTGAAAATATGTTCACTGTTACAACAACAGTATGATCAGATGTCATCAAATGGCATTAGACCTCCAAAATCAACTTCCCTCTACTCTAGAAGCAGACTGCTACAAAACCAATGGTTCTATGGATCAATATTTATAAATAGACCCGATGCATCACTATTAGAGTACAAGAGATTACGTATGAATTCATTGAGACGTGTGACATGCATACCGTAATCATCCACTGCTTTGTCGCACAGTCAGTGGCATTGCCATTAAACACCCCGGTTTCCCAACGACAGCTTATGGTCTGATGTGCTGCTTCCGGATGGTTTTTCAGCTAATTTAATAGATTGCTTTCCCTTGTCACATCTTGCAAAGAGCAATTGCTGCGTTATTTTTCTTGAAAGTTGCGGTGTTAAAGGCATTTTCGAAGGTCCCGCGGTAAGCTAAACACGGAAGTGTCGAACTACACCACGTGATGCGTCTAAGCGAATCACATTAACAGAAACCAGAGGTAGCCAATTAAATTTCATCATTAGCATTAAATCCCCCTTACGACATTCGCGATTGATTACTGATAGAAAGGAAATGCCCTTATTTGGGTTGTATAGAGTTGTGCAGGAGACTCAGAGCTTTACAATGGTACCAAGTATGACAGACTTCAATAAACAGGCGAAACTCGGCATGTCGCGTTTGAATGCTAACTTCTTGGTAAATTCGGGAGAAACTTACTACCGCAAGTTAACAAAATGTAATAAAATAAACATCCTAATATATATTTTCAACGTTTTCTTTATAGCAGCTTGCAAGAACACATATTGAAGGAGTAAACTAGCCCAAAATCTCAAAATTGACCACGGCGTGAAAAATCTATGTTTTTGCCTGCCGTGTCTCGCCTTAATGCCTTGGTATTAATTAATTGTTCTAAATCACAGTCAGCTCAAGTTTTCCTATAGCATTTGGCGTAGGCATATGAAATTAGTTTTTGTGTAGCCTAGAGTTGGCCCGCCAGTCATGAACGCACTGCTTCTGCAGAGTCGACACCCCTGTACTATAATCAATGTGATTTTCATGTAATATTATTCATGACTATGCATGTTTCATGTTGATATTTGAAATAATTGAAATGTTAAAGTGGGTTATTTTTTATGTCCATAGGCTATGTCCACTCAATGTTTTTATGTTACTGAATGCTTTTGTTCCAAACGACTTGTATTGACAATAAACAGACTTATTGATAGCCTAAGTTGATCGCATTATTTTTCATAACATAAGCTTATAGTTTAATAGTAGAATAGTCTGACTGAGGTCAGTGTAGCCTACTTTTGCATTCATTTTATATATTGTTTCTGAAATGGGATTAAGTTTAGTAATTTTAAAGCTTGTTTATTATTTCAATGTGTTTAAATGATAAACAAGCTAAAATAATTTGGTGCATTTTTTTTGTGCATTCTCGTGGTTTTTGACAAGTATTTGGGCTGGATAACCTTGCTGGCATCTGGCATCACTGTCTGCCTACCTGCTGAATGCAGTTTCATTGTGATCATGGAGAAAAAATGAAAATAAGGTGCAGAGAAGCTGCGTGGGAGAAAAAACAGGCCTTTTAAGGCAGACACTGTGAAATGTGTCAAATTGACACAATGTATTCGGCAGTAGGCTCCTTTTGACTTTTCTGATTTTAAAATTTATTCAACACCACTTTGTTCGGAAAAAAGTGATCATCGGATCATCCTTTCTCATGTCAGTTTATAAACTGCTACTTTTATCAATCACTGATCAATCTTTTACCACCCTTCTCTGTCTCTCTGTCTCGGTCTCTGTCTCTCTCTCTGTCACACACAGACAATATGTCCCCTCGTGATATTTTAAGGATTTATCTAAGGAGTTCTCCTGCATCGTTTTTGATTGATTAAGTTTACAATTTATTCAACACCACTTTTTTTAAATACAGTATTTAATGTGTCAATCTTAATTCTAACAGATTATTAGGCTATACGTAGGCTACTAAATTAGAGGGATGATAAAGTAATAAGATGCACTTACTTGTCTGTACAGTAGCTTCCATTGTAATCTACAAATAGGCAAAAAAAATCTCCCCAATCACTATTTAAAAAAACGTGGTAACTCCATTTGAGCTTGATTTTCTTAAATGTTATTAACGAAAGTACATAAGCAAATATCGGATTTTGATCTTTGACGATGTGCTGTTCTGTAAAAACGCAAGAAATTTGCGGCATGCATACTGTACATCCTTTGTGCGAACAGGTTCGAAGTAATCAATCAGAAAACAGTTCTTTTTTAAGTAGTCATCACATGAGCTGCTGCTTCAGTCGTATCAGTTGAGGCATTAGTTTTGCTGCTAGTGCCTTCTGCAGGTGATGCTGATGTCTCTGTCTTCATTTCGAATAAAAAACTTGATATCGCAGGTACTTGTTGAAGGGTGGCTATGTGTCTTGTAATTTTTTCTTATTTAATGTACGTTTTGCACAACCGTTAAGCTAATGCTGCCTATCCATTTTGAATTTAATATTATAAATTGGCGGGCTCGACTCTGACTGGGGGAAGGGGACAAATGCACTGTGACCTGACCCAATCGCAATTCTTTATGCATATATTTAATATTCTCTCTGTATATATTTGATAATTAACTACTCATTTTGTTTCTGCATCTCTTCCAGCAAAATAATATATATATACAAAACATGAAAAATATTTTAAAGTCTAGTCATTATCTTAATCACTTGGTGCCCCCCTATTTGCTTGTGCCCCAGGGTAATCCGGCCTTGCCCTACGGGTGATGTATGCTGCAGCACCTCTGGCCTACACACTCCCAAGTGTGTTCCACTTCCCTTGGGAAAAAATTAAACAGAGGTTAATAATGGAACAATACTTATAATAATACAAATGTCACAGAATCTATTTATTTATTTATTTATATACAAAAGATAAGTAACAAGCATAGAACAATACACCACACCAAGCGGTGGTGCGTTGGGTCAGGGGGTGGGGGAAGACTCTGGACAGACCTGGTAAACCCAAACGGGTAGTGCGGGTGAATTGGGAACGTCTGGAGGAGGCCACCGTCCGACAGACTTTCAACTCACGCCTCCGGCAGAGCTTTTCGTGCATCCCTGTGGAGGCTTGGGGCATTGAACCAGAGTGGACAATGTTCTAAACCTCAACTGTGAAGCTGCGGTGGGGAGCTGTGGTCTTAGGGTTTTGGGTGCTTCAAGGGGCAGTAACCCACGAACACCGTGGAGGACACCAGTGGTCAGGGAAGCTGTCCGACTGAAGAAGGATTGTTTCCGAGACATGTTATCCCGGAGGAATCCAGAGGCAGATGCAGGGTATCGAAGAGCTGCAGCCTCTGCCATGAAAGAGGCAAAGCAGCAAGTGTGGGAGAAGTTCGGAGAAGACATGAAAAATGACTTTTGGTCAGCACCAAAGTGCTTCTGGAAAACAGTCTGCCACCTCAGAAGGGGGAAGCGTGGAGCCATCCAAGCTGTATACAGTAAGGATGGGATTTTGTTGACCTCAACTGAGGAGGTAATAGGGCGGTGGAAGGAGCACTTTGAGGAACTCCTGAATCCAACTAATATGTACTCTATATTAGAGGCAGAGCTACAGGATGATGGGGGATTGTCATCAATTTCCCTGGCGGAAGTCACTGAGGTAGTCAAACAACTCCACAGTGGCAAAGCCCCAGGGATTGATGAGATCCATCCAGAAATACTGAAAGCTCTGGGTGTGGAGGGGTTGTCTTGGATGACACGCCTCTTCAACATTGCGTGGAAGTTTGGGACAGGGCCAAAGGAGTGGCAGAACGGGGTGGTGGTTCCCCTGCTCAAAAAGGGGGACCAGAGGGTGTACGGTAGAGGGTGACATGGGAGTGGATTTTCAAACCACTCCCGTCCCACTCCCAAAAAATAAATCCTGTCCCATCCCAATCCCACAAAAAAACTGGAGGAAAATCCTGTCCCGTCCCAATCCCACAAGGGTGACTCCCATTCCCTCCCACTCCCATTTTGTGTTGTTTTTTACCGGAATCTGTCAGTTACAGTAAAAAATACAGTACAGATCACAGTAGGGCCGGCCCGAGACATAAGCGAAACCTGTTTGTCTGGCAACATTATATTGTGACCGCAACACAAACTCTGATTTGTCAGATTAAAATAATAGCGCTCGTAATTCATTGAAATAATTATCGTTAATTCAATGCATAGACGGGTAGTGAGTCCATGTTCATGTGTTGCTAAACTTAGTCTATTGTTGGATAAAATAGACTAGTCAATGTATTTCAAATGTAATTGTGTTTTCAC
>JACXGM010013278.1:0-23174 GCA_016801145.1 Umbra pygmaea | reverse complement strand
ATGGAACAGGAGATTGGTCGGAGAATCGGCGCAGCGGGGGCGGTATTACACTCGTTGTATCGCACCGTTGTGACGAAAAGAGAGCTGAGCCAGAAGGCAAAGCTCTCAATCTACCGGGCAGTTTTTGTTCCTACCCTCACCTATGGTCATGAAGGCTGGGTCATGACCGAAAGAACGAGATCCAGGGTACAAGCGGCCGTAATGGGTTTCCTCAGGAGGGTGGCGGGCATCTCCCTTAGAGATAGGGTGAGAAGCTCAGTCATCCGTGAGGATCTCAAAGTAGAGCCGCTGCTCCTTTGCGTCAAAAGGAGCCAGTTGAGGTGGTTTGGGCATCTGGTAAGGATGCCCCCTTGGCGCCTCCCTAGGGAGGTGTTCCAGGCACGTCCAGCTGGGAGGAGGCCTCGGGGAAGACCCAGGACTAGGTGGCGAGATTATATCTCCAACCTGGCCTGGGAACGCCTCAGGATCCCCCAGTCGGAGCTGGTTAATGTTGCTCGGGAAAAGGACGTTTGGGGTCCCCTGCTGGAGCTGCTGCCCCCGCGACCCGATTTCGGATAAGCGGATGAAGATGGATGGATGGATGTTTGCTTGTAGTGTCACCAATCCTTCCAACTTTGGTAGTGTTAGACCTAGGTTTAATGAAGACACTGTTTGAAAGGGATACCTCACCCATTGAACTTTCTGAGATCCTTTAGTCAGACAAATATCGTTAAAAGTTTTGCTGCAGTTCAGCCATGTGTTCAGGCATGGCTTTCATTAATGCCTCACACGGGCGTATCCAGCGTCTCTAGATGAGCAGACAAAACAGGAAACATCCCATATGCTCCAGCATTTAGCTAGGACTGCCACAATGTCAGGCATGCAATGAAACCTCTGATGCCATTTTCAAGCTCCAGCATGTCTGATTCCTTGCTTTGGAAGTGTGTATTCAGAACGTTTAGCTTTATAAAAAATGTCCACCAGGTAAGCTAATTTAGCTAGCCAGTGTTTGTCATGGAATAGGTCTGCGAGTTCAGTCTTCTTTTTCTAGATACGCTACAACTTCCTCGCTCAATTCCCACACTTTCTCCAGGAACCTCCCCCTGGATAACCATCCGATTTCACAATGAAAGAGTGGGTGCTCATGGTCTGCTCCCATCACTGCTCTCTGAACAGCCTTGTTTGAAAAGGTCTCTTCTTAATCAAATTCGGCAAATTTATGACAGATTCAAAAACAGTCTTTAGAATAGGTTGTAATACTTTACTGTCCAACACCTCCCTGTGTAGAATACAATGTCAACTTTATGTTGGAAACTACTCTATAGACATGAGCAGTGAATCCTGAGTGGCAAACAGTCATGCTTCTGGCACCATCAGTGCAAATCCCAACACAATATTTCAAATAAAGCTGCATGTTTTTATTGGGTGTCCACCAGGTTGAAAATGTTCTCTACCCTGGTTTTTGTTTACAAATGTTTACAAAAAGGAAAATCCTCCTTGATATCATTCAGATATGTATCTTGCATAAACCATCAACTGTGGAAATCCAGTCACATCTGCTGACTCATCTAGTTGAAGAGAAAATTTATTGTGCAGTTTTATTTCTTCTATCAAAGATTATTATACGTCAACTAACATGTCCCTTATTCTGTTTCCCACTGTGTCATTAGAAAGTGGTATAGAGGCAACTATTTTGGCTGCTTCTTCACCCAAGAGAGAGACACAGACATCCCTTAGACAGGGTTAGATTAGAGCCTGTCCTATGCTGTGGGGCTTCTTTGATTTGGCAATATTCTGGCTGATCAAGTATGACGCTTTTTAAGCCGCTTTGTTCCATTTGAATACCTGTACGAGGGATAAACATACTCTCTCTGCAAAAAACACCTAGCAAAATGACAGGCACTATGCCAATATTAAACATTCCTATTTGTTCAGTAAGCATCCAAATGGTTCTTGTTTCTACATCGTTTCGGCAAACGAGCGCTCCTATGACCTATTTCCATTGCAGTTGAAGCCGAATAGGTATGCTGGAGAAATCATCGTCATTCAACAGCTTACTAGCTTGCCTTGACTAACGCTAGCTAGCTACTGCTAACTGCAAAGATTGCATGAAACAAAAACGCACATCTTGCTATTTACTCCTTTATTTCATTAACCGTAAAAAATGAACACTGCCTAACTTACTCTTTCACTGTCAATGGACATTTATCTGAGATGTTCTGTCCTGCTCTGAAAGAACTCTGGGGTTTTCTTTGTGCTGGGGATGTTTAGTTACAAGGTGTTGTTTTAATTTGTTGGTTTTGAGCGACTCGTACCATACCACAGAAAACACATTGTGAATGGTCTTCATTGTTTCTAAATGTTAGAACAAATCCGAGCTGTATTTTCATTTCATAATTCTCTACTGGTATAAGGATACAGGGAGTGTAACATTCAAACAAGTCCAGTGACTCCTACAAGTAAAATAACAAGAGAAAAGACCTACTAAACACCTGCTAGTGTGTGGGTCGCGGAGTGATTTTCAAGAAAAGATATGAAGGAAACAATGTGCGAAGTGCAAAGAAAATGCATGTCACACAGCACTAATAAACAGTGCGCAGCTTTGCGCGGGCAAATCAATTTCAGCAATTTATTTAAAAAAGAAAGTAAAATAAAATTACTCTGGCACATCGCAACCCACCATTCATTTGTCTGCGATCCAATTTGGGTCAGGACCCATACATTAACGGTGTACTATAGGCTTAAATGAAAAGTCAATGTTATATCATAGTCTATATATTTTGTAATATCTCAGTACCTTATTTTACTACAATGCATATGTATATGATAGGAGTGGGCCGTTTTGGATGGATTACCTTTTCAATGTAATTTTCCCAATTATATTACATTAATAACACTTACAAAGTTTTAAGAAAATGAGTGCCATGCTTTTGTTATAGTATTAAATATTTTTGGCAATACATATCATATGGGTTACATCGCCATGGTAACTTATGCTGCAAAACAAACCTACTCTGTAACAGGTTATACTCGAGACCAATTAACCCGAACAAAATCACCGTCTACTGACCAATCTACTCCGATTTAAAAATGGGTCACCATTCTGGGAGTCACCATTGGCTTTAATCTTTATTAAATATATTGATTCTCAGTGGAGGGAGCAACGGGTCTTTGTCAGCTTCTTGGAACGTATGTTCCAGTGCAGTGTGATACATCGTTGTTGTGCACTTTCAGTTCCATAGATTTTATGCATAGTTTTGCGTTTGTTTGTGACAGGTATTTTAATGTATGGTCTGTTTGATACCGACCAAAATCAATGTATCCCCTTTCACTGTAGAGTGAGTACATACATTTAGGATTTACTCCTACAGAACTTGTTAAACAACCAAGTATTATAACATTGATTAATTTACACACCCTGTAAATTTTTATTTGCTCCCATGACCGTTTAACACTGTCAGGGTTGCCAATGAAAGAATAAGATAAATAAAATTGTTATACACGATCAGCATTAAGCAACACATTGGTTTAATGAAAGACACAATTGTCATTATAGTCAGTGAAATTGATGAGCCTGAGGCATTTATAAATACATGGGTGGCAATTGTTTCCAAACTTTTCTTCCTGCTTTATGTCTGGATTATATTTTTAATGCTCTTTGTATCTCTCTAAAATTATCATTTACTACAGTTGAGCAAAATATGCGGCTATCATAGACTTGTCCGTGTCTGCGATTGGTCCGATGGTGCACACACCGCCCCTTTTATGTGAACGCGCTTATCACTAAATTGGGAAATCCTGTGTTGATTTAACGAATTGATAACCACTGTCGTGACATCTCTTATCTAGATTGCAATTGCTAGGTTCAGTGAAGCCAGGTAATGAAAAGAAATCCAGGGCATGTTGAACTTGCTTTGTAGTATAGGCCCCTGTTCTGTCAGGAGGAATGGGACAAAATTCACCCAACTTATTGTGGGAAGCTTGTGGAAGACTATCCGAAACATTTGACCAAAGTGTACATAAACTTCTGACCCACTGGAATGTGATTAAAAAAATAGCTAAAATAAATCACATTACTATTTTTTTGTGGTGAACCTAACTTTCCTACAACAGAGAATTTTTACTATGATTGAATGTCAGGAATTTTGAACAACTGAGTTTCAATATTTTTGGCTAACATGTATGTAAACCTCTGACTTCAACTGTGCAAATGACACAGGGCACAATAGCACAACATGGCAAGAATGGGTGCATGGGTGAGTACAAGTGTGTGTGTCTAAGGGAGAATACGTACTGACTGCTGAGTGTTTGTGGTGTAGTATTTGCATGGTGAGTAAGTGTTTTTAGATAAGCTGGAGTGCAAATTGGTTTGAGTTTTCCACCGGGAGACAGAGGGGGGACCTGCATATAAAATGTAATAATACAGGAAATAATTCAGGATTCAATGTTAAGTGTTGCAGTGTTGATAATGATGCTCACTTTGAAGAAGAGGTACAGGCCGAAAAGGGTGCAACTGGCGATGATGGGGAAGCGTGCAGCATCTCTACCTGTGATGGTCTCCGGCATGTCTGATGAGTTCTGGAGAGACCGAAACAAGGGTTGAGTGGATAAACACATGAACACACACACACACAGATGAACATAAAACAACTCCTTTTCAGAGAGGAAGCACTAGAAATACTACCAGTAGACAGTACTCATCGGATCTCAGACTAATTTTAGTTCTACTATTTTTACACAGTCACAAAAATAGTACTTAGGTGAATGACTGGCAAAGTCCATGCAGGTCACGTGGTGTAGGTGTTTCATTAGAGATGGGCCTATATAAATAAAAGGAGCAGCTGTGTACAGGGAATAGAACTAAAATGGGTCAATGTCGTGCGATGAGCAGCAGGAAACGACAGAGCTGCAACAAATGAGTTATTAATTCCATCCCAGATACAGCAGATACTAGAGACGTAATTAACTCATCACCTTCTGGATCACCCTCTGTGATCATTTAACCTGTCCGGTGAGATCCAGGGAAACTCCCCAGTGCACACAAGCATCCACATCCTCATTGACTGCACAAAGCAGGATATTTGGTACCTAATAATGAATCACGTTTCAACACACAGATGGACATACAGACACAGCGACACTGTCATGAGGCATCGTCCAGATTTCCATGAACAATGAGGTGTCAGTATGAGAAAAAAATAAGTGAAACAAAAAAACTGTCGACAGACAGTGATCTGCAAGTATCAGTTCTAATACTCACTCTGTACTCATAAACGTAACCATTTTCATCAGCAACCTAAGGATAAAATAAGCGTACAGAAAGTAATTAGCTGTGGGTATGTAGTAAGCAATCTAAAGTAAGCGCGAGGGAAGTCTGGATGAAGAGGGAAAACCAACACCACACAAAGTAATTGGCAGCAGGGTGCCAGTTAGTTTAGAACACCATCTGAAAAGTAAATGTCATTTCACACCACTCAAAATGCCTGTTCTCAGATCAGCCATGTTCAGACAACCAAGACATGCAGGACTATCAACCCTTTACTTCCACCTGCTAACTAAGCGAACAGGTGTAACAGCTACCCAACTACCCAAGGACTACCAGCCAAGTAGCTGCTCTATGGACACGTGTCCTTTTCAGAATAAAAATATATTTTAATATTATAGGCAGGTGTGGAAAAGCGAACATGGGTCTTAGAAAAGAGTCGGTGAAAGGGGGCCTTGCTAAGTACAATTTAACTAAAAAGCAATACAAGTATATTTCAATAGTTGATGATTAACCTAAGGTACCCTGAGGGAAAATGTAAAAACAAATATCATGAGCCCCTTTTGACAGATCTAATATCAAATCGGCCCAACACAGTGGAACCGAAAATTAATGATGAAGAACTACAGATGGCTAAATGTCATAATTAAAATGATAACTAGGATGTAAACTAACATACCTACTACCTATGGTCATCAAGGCCTACCAGCAAAATTCCTGGGGTGTAGTTACACATACCGTTATCTAGACGTGACTAGGTGACACACCGACTGTGAGTACTAGAAACACACCGACTGAAATGTGACATCTGGCTACTGCTGC
This sequence comes from Umbra pygmaea, assembly GCA_016801145.1. NCBI lineage: Eukaryota > Metazoa > Chordata > Actinopteri > Esociformes > Umbridae > Umbra > Umbra pygmaea. The sequence continues at coordinate 17,110 of JACXGM010013278.1, read as the reverse complement.
ACAAGAAGAGCTGTATGTATGGGAGACACTGGACAAGACTATACGGACACGGACAATCTGAAAATGATCTTTGGTCAACTTTGCATGTGTTTAGTTAGACAGGAACTAACCATTTGTGACGTTAGTTTCCAACAGCCTACTGTAAACTACATACCGGTAGCTATTTCCAGGTAAGATGCATTCCATAATGTTACCTTGCTTTTGCCGCAACTGACTGACCGCAGTGCACCGAAAAAGATGGGCAAGAGCGCCATGAAGACCAGGCTGCCATATGCCAGTGCTGTTCCCTCCGGTGTTGCCACAAACTTGGCCACAGTCGCGTTGACAACGTCAGTAGCATTTGTGTCAGTTGCATTCAGGCCGTCTAGAGCCGGAGGTGAAGTTTCGATGGGCAAGACCGATCCTTGATCAACGTCGGCCATGTCTGCTAGTTTTTCTCCAACCTAACTGGAGACGTTTACGCTATTTTCTGTGTACACAACACTGCTTGTTTCTCATTTATGCACGGTTCTCCTTCTGCTAAGGACACGTTTCCTTATGCTTCCGCAGTTCTTCCTAGTTGATTCACTTGGTGTCTGTTTTGGCTCATTTTCAGTACTTACCGCCGCTTGGTGGTTTGGATGATTTGATTTTGGAGCCGACAGATGAAATAGCGGAGTTTAGCCAGCGGATGTCTGGTTTAGCCTACATTGCAGTTTAGTTAGTGGGTCTATGTTCATGTGATGCTAAAATTAGTCTATTGCTGGATTAAACAGACTCTTGTGAAAGTTTTTCAAATGTAATCGTGTTTTCACATGAGACACTGACAATATATTAAATCAAATTCTGTGTAGGTACTTCTTATTTGTTACTGTTTTTAATGAAATGTTTAACATGGACACATGTTAAATGTTTTTTTGCAATCACATACGTTTATTGTTTCTTTACACACAATAGCATACAATTGCATTTGGTTACAATTCACTAGCTTTGTAATGAATTCACAATTATTAATTAAATTAATTAAAAACAGCGCTATTATTCTGAAAGGATACAGTTTGCGTTGCCGGGCAAGAAACGGGACTGTGTGCACAATTATTAGGGAAGTTGTATTCTTGAGGATTAATTGTGTTATTGAAGATTAATAGTACTACACTCTCAATCAATCCAAATGTAAATAAACCTGAATATTTAAAAAAGTAAAAGTGAGTTATTTGGAGAACGTATGCACAATTGATGGGCAACTAGTGTGCAGAAGAATTATACAACTAAATGAAAAAACGAAAAGTTTCCATCTCACTTTTCATCTATTAAAGAGAATAATAAACAAACAACTAAACCGCAGCATCCACAGCCTCCCAGACACTGTTCTAAATCAACCGTTTAAGAGGGGACCACAAGTTCTCAATAAGGTTTATGTCAAGTGAGGTAGGGGGCCATGTCATTATTCTTTAATCTTTAAGGCCTTTACTGGCTAGCCACGCCGTGGATTACTTCGATGCATGCAATGGAGCGTTGCCCTGAATAAAAATCATGGTCGTCTTGAAAGATGCAGACTTTTGCAGACTTTTTCCTGTACCAATGCTTAAAGAAAGTGTCTTCTAAAACTGGCAGTAGGCTTGGGAGTTGAGTTTGTCCATCTTCAACCTGAAAAGGTCGAACTAGCTCAGGATAGTCCAGCTTTAAATAGTAATAAATGTAAAAAATGAAGTGATTATATAATTTCACCTATCATGATTAAAGTCAACACTTCCTTTGGCTATCATTACATTTATAACTCTGCAGTAAAGGACTGAAATGTATAGCAAGATAATTTAATGGACACTGTCATCAGTACTTACCCCTTCAAAGAACAACTGTCTGAACTGCTCTCTAATCACTGGACTTGCCAAACATCTAAAGATTAAATACTAATCATCTGTACTCATATATGTATAATATACTCACCTCATATGGTGAACAATCTATGTACCATATATGTTTATTCTGTATAAAGTCAGGTCTGAAAATAAGTAATATTATTAATATTATTACTTATTAAAATAAGTAATAATTTCTCTGTAATTCAAATTAAACCTGAAAGTCTACACTTTGAGGTTATATTTGTTAGCCATTTAGTTTGAAATGTAACATGCAGTGGACAGATTAAATAATTATACTAAAGTAAATGTCCAAATATGTATGGTTCCGTTCAAATCAGTCTGGCTATTCTCCTCTGACCTCTGCCATCAACAAGGCATTTTCTGCCGCTCACTGGATATTTTCACTTATTCGGACCATTGTTAACCTTAAACTGGATTCACACCAAGTCCGGCAAACTGGTTGCATTGCGGCGGAAGTCCATTCATTTCAATAGGAAGCAATGCGCACTGCTGCGGCAAATCTACCGGAACCGGCAAAATGTGGATGCGGTGCGGCGGGTGTGTCGCAAGAGTTGAAATAATCCAACTTTTGCGGTGCTTTGCCGTACGGTGCCAGAACCGGAAGTTGATTTACCTCAGAGAAAGAGCTAATATGTTGCTTTCATCTATGGGTGTGTGAGATTGCAAGACAAGCTTTGACAGCTCAGTAGATAGTTTTCGTATTGTCAATTAATACTAAACTGAAAACAGCTCCTGTCAGTCGCCTTGCTGGAGATAGACAGTTGTATGCAATGTTGCCCACCATCTCGTAGATGCGGAAGATTGATTACGATGTTGATTGCAGTGTACAAGTGTGTCTGCATTACGATGCCGTACAGGGATTTTTTGCCGTGTCTCGTGTGAATCCAGCTTTACACATGGTTGTGCGGAAAAATCCAAGTAGATCAGCACTTTCTGAAATACTCAAACATGCCTAAATGCATTGCCTTGCTTCCACGTGATTGGCTGATTAGATATTTGCATTAACGAGCAGTTGAACGGGTTTACCTAACGAAGTTGGCAATTCGTGTATATCGGCATTACCAATGTTGCAAATACTGATCACTGTTGGAAATTACTGATTCACATTTTCATCAAACATTTTTTCAGTCCTAAATGATGAAAGCTAACTAAACATGTTTTGACTATGATTTCCGATCAATTCAATTCCTCCTTGGTGAATGAAGATACAGTGCCCTCCACGATTATTGGCACCCCTAGTAAAATGAGCAAAAAATGGTTAATTGGCATAATGTCAGAATCTGGTTTTGTTAGAAATAATTATTTCTTGATGACATTTCTTTTCTCTGAATGTACTAATTAAATGTTGGATGTTTGTAAGTTTTTCATTGTGACATTACACCAATTCACCAAAAGATGCATTTTTACTAACCCTGTTTTGCTCATTTTACTAGGGTTGCCAATAATCATGGAGGGCACTGTACATTTCTATCAAAAGACATACACATTTCTTGGTGTACTAAAACATTAATAGACAGACAATGTGCATAGACCTGCCCAATGATGCCAAATACACTATTTCATTGTTTTATTTAAATACTACACAGTTAAATTTGTTGGTTACACATTTAAAACTGACAGGGATGTAGCAAACTCATGACATTAGAATGTTTAAACAAAATTAACAAACTGCATTTAATATATGTATAACAGTTTTTTTACAAAGTAGCCTATACAATTGGTTTTGCTATAAAAAGCTATGACAATTCCTACATATTCAGAATTAGAAAATGGTCTTTTGAAAAAGTTAGTTGGCTGTTGAAGATTAAGCATCTTATACCCAAAGCCAGAGATTAGAGCAAGTTCAGATCAACAACTCACCACCAGAGAAGTGGACACTTCTGATTAAACTTGCAAACCAATAATCAAAATATTCTTTAGACTAATCAGGTTAGCTGGTTCAACAAGAAATGTATGAAGCATCTAGAGGTCCTGTACTTTAGTACCAAGGCGGTACTGAAGATGGTTATAGCGGGTCACCTCTACCGCTCTATAGAACCTCTAGAGCGGTATAGATCTAGATCTCTTTATCTAGAGAAGCCATTAAGAATACCATTAGTTAACCTTGCAAATATTACATCAAAATACATTTAGCATTTACAAAAATAAACATACAAAAATAGAAACTATTTTCATCAAAACATGAGTTTCTCAGCAAAACCAAATTTTGTGCAAAATGTATGTCAGTGATGGTCTGGGGAGGCATATACTTGGAGGGTTGCACAGACCTCCACGTGCTAGCCAACAGTACCTCAGTTCCTCAGATCCATCGTCAGACCTTATGCTGGTGCTGTGAGCCCTGGGTTCCTGCTGGTGCAGAACAATGCCTGGCCTCAGTTGGCCAGGGTGTGTAGACCAGTGGTTCCACAGAGGGCCTAGTGTATACTGGTTTTTGGTCTTTCAATTAGAGCCAAATTATGACCTAGACTGCCAGGTGAGGGGAGAACATAACCAATTAGTGACCTAATAAATCAGTCAGGTATAAGCTAAAAACATATCCTGCATACACTAGGCCCTATGTGGAACCGTATTTGACACCCCTGGTTTAGACGGTTTTTGGATGACGAAGGCATGGAGCTCAGTGATGCCCTAATCGAGGTCTGGGAGGAGATCCCCTAGGACACCATCCACTCTCATCAGGAGCATGCCTAGAAATTGTTGCTACTGAATCACATGAGATGCCATGATGAAGTTCACACAAGTTGGAACAGCCTGTAATTGCAATAGTTTACTTTGATTTTCAGTGTGAGTTTGCATTCAGCCCTCAGCCGGTTGGTGATTTTGGATTCCAATGACCGTTGTTAACTCAAATTGTTCAACAAATTACACAATGTACAGTAAAGATTTTGATCATTAATATGTTTTGGTCATCGAGACCCAATGTGTGAATTCTGTGTTCCCTTACTTTTTTAAACAGTTTATTTTGCAAAGCTGGCTCATTAAAAAATATTTGCTCAGGCACTAAAACTCACCATCAAGCACATAATTCTAGTACTTAAGTAACATTTTTTTCCCTGCAGTATGTTACGTCTTAGCATGCAGATGTAGAAGTTTGGTATTCAATTAATGATTACCTTTACACAACTAGCCATCGCCTGTGTCACCCCAGATGGCTCAAGATGGCTCAGGACACTGCTCTATAGAAGAAGTCTTAGCACCCTGTGCCCAGCCTTGAATCATAATCTGTAGAACGTTCTGATTAAATAAATGCGCTTTGTTTGCACCAGTGCACAGGGTGAGTATTAACTAAATGCTTTGGATTAGATATAAAAGGTGGGAAAAGCATGAAACCTTTGGGTGCAATTCAAACAACGCACATTCAATCAAAACCATTAAAAGATTACAGAATCTACGGCTAGATATGTGCACCTAAAACAGATACAGTAACAGGATGCAGCATTACTTAAAAGACCATTTTCATTAACTAAATATATAATAAGTATCGGGCTGGGTTAACTAAGGATCCCTGCAAGTTGGACCAGCTGCTCAGTAAAATGTGGTCCATCTATACCACTTTAATTAAATGACACACATGATCCATCAACTTTGAAAGGCCTCAGGCCTCAGCCCTCCCCTTACAGAACACTGGTCAAAGATCAGAAGTTCAGGACGCACGTTGCAGCGAATACCACGATTAGGAGGAAAGGCTGAATGTGAGCTTGAAGTTGCCCTGATGATTTAGTCTTCAGAACCACCTCCACGGGATAGTGGTCACTGACCTCCAGAGCCTGAAATGAGCAAGTCACACTTTATGGTCTCTCAAAAAAAGAAATAAAAATAAAATCCAACTTCAGCATGTCTGGGATTCACAGTTATTCATGGGGCATTGTCAGATCGATAGGGTTTTAAAGGAATAAATAAATATATACACACACACACACACAGATCAGCATTTTGACCACCTACTTATTTTTGTGTAGGTCAAACTGTGATGCACTGTGTTCTGACACCTTTCTATCAGAATCAGCACAAACCTTTTCACCAATTTGAGCTACAGTAGCTCAGTTGTTGGATGGGACCACATGGGTCAGAGCATCTCCAAAACTGCAGCTCTTGTGGGGTGTTCCCAGTCTGCAGTGGTCAGTACCTATCAAAAAAGTGGTCCAAGGAAGGAAAAGCGGTGAACTGGCAACAGGATCATGGGCGGCAAAGGCCCATTGATGCACGTGGGGATCGAAGGCTGGCCCGTGTGGTTCCATCCAAAAGACGAGCTACTGTAGCTCAAATTGCTGAAACTGTTTGTTGAGTATGGGGCTGCGTAGCTGGCAAAAGGGGGACCTACACAATATCAGATAGGTGCTCAATATTTTGGCTGATGGGTGTGTGTGTGTATTTTAGAAAATATTGCTTGAAAAAAAACATTATTACCCTGGTGACTGAGAGTTTATACTCCTTGGCGATGTTGAAGACCTGAGCTGAGTAAGGTTTTATAGCCTTCAGGAAGGGTTCTCCGTGTACCACAATTCTAGGAAAACCAAGTGTTCAAGGCAGCTTAAAAGTAACGTTATTGAATCCATCAGATTGTCTATAATGAATAGGCACCAAATGAACTGAATTTATAATTTAGCCCATTTAGTTATTGCAATTATCCAGAGCAACATACAGTAGAGTGAATACACCTTTATACTTTGTAAAACTGGTCCCCCATGAGCATTGAACCCACAGCCCTGAAATTACAAGTGCCATGCTCTTACCAAGTGAGCCGCACAAGATAATAATAATAATGTCAGTTTAGCTCATTTTCTTAATTTCCACCCACCTGTCATAGGCACAGTTTGCGGTGGCTCTAACAGTGGTGTCCACCTTGTCTCCGATCAACCAGTAAAAGCCAGGGTTTGAAAACAGCCGGATGTTTGCCTTGTCCTTTCTTGTCATGTATCCACAAGCAGCATTTAGGGTACCAAGTAACATCACAGGCTAACGGAATGGCCGTTACATAGGTAGTGAAGTAGCATAACACAAAGTAACACGTTCAATATCACCTGCAAACTTTACTATAAAAAATATAATACATTTGATTCAGCCAAACTGCATCATTCCTCACCACATTTTTCCACTTCAGTTTGACTTCCTGAAAGACCTCATAAAGCTGGTCAATCTCGCTGGTTGCATCACTGGCTGTAGTGTGAAGTGGGATCAGAGCAAAGTCTTCAATCACTGTTCAGAGGAAGATTATTAAAAGGTTACTGATATTAAAGACTTGTATCACAGTTCAGAGGAAGATTATTAAAAGGTTACTGATATTAAAGACTTGTATCACAGTTCAGAGGAAGATTATTAAAAGGTTACTGGTTATTAAAGACTTGTATCACAGTTCAGAGAATGATTATTACAGTTAAAGATGCCAAAACAGCACAGGCTTAAATTATCATGAACAACAAACCTGTGTCCTTTGCCTTGAATCGGACAATAAATGGGTCTCTGAAGAAAGCGTTCTTTTTGTCAACATACTGGTACTTATCTGTCACCTGTACAGTCTCATTCCTGTGGACAGAAGTAAATAAAGAATCATTTATTTAGATATCAAGGACAAGTTTGCATTCTTCCCAACTACAACTTTATATTAATGTAAATCAATTGTTATAGAAGTATCCAAACCCTTTTGGATTAATTTACTTGTTTTTAAAAGAAACTTACCAAAACAGACAGGACAGAATATTTGCATGTGATTTCTGGCTAGCATCTGCACTACCAGTCATAGAAATTCACCAAGGTGGCATTAAATTGATAAAATTCTATTCATATCCAAGATATGACCAATGTTGGAAATTAATGAATTACAGTGCATTATTTTCATTTTTTTAAATTTGCTAAGATTTTAAACACACTTGTTTCACATTCTAATTATGGAGTATTGTTTGTAGAATATTGAGGGAAATAATGAATTTAATCCATTTCAGAATAAGGGTGTAACAAAGTGAAGTGCTGTGAATCCTTTCTGAATGCATTGTATATTACATTATATACACATTGTATAATTATTAACATACAACAGCAAAGCCACATTGTCAGCAGCCATTAAATTCAGTAATGATGAAACCATTACAGTCGTATGCAAAAGTTAAAGCACCCTTGACAATTTCCATGATTTTCATTTATTAATAATTGGGTGTTTGGATCAGCAATTTAATTTTGATCTATCAAATAACTGAAGGACACAGTAATATTTCAGTAGTGAAATGAGGTTCATTGGATTAACAGAAAATGTGCAAGATGCATCAAAATGAAATTAGACAGGTGCGTACATTTGGGCACCCTTGTCATTTTGTTGATTTGAAAACGTGTATCTACCTAGCACAGATTAATTGGAACACACAATTGGATTGGTGAACTCATTAAGCCTTGAACGTCATAGAGAGTTTCATCCAATCATGAGAAAAGGTATTTAAGGTGGCCAATTGCAAGTTGTTGTTCTCTTTGACTCTCCTCTGAAGAGTGGCAACATGGGGGGGCATATAGAAGGGCACTGCCGTTGGCACACAGTTAAGAACTGATCTACTGAAGTGAATCTGTCGAATCCCTTCTTTATCAAAACAGGTCCACAACGGAATTACATAACCAAATATACAAACATCTTTTTTTTCAATCATAATTCAGACATTAAGAAAAGTGACTAATAACGGGTAATGACCATTTAAATTAGCTGAAAGCATAGTTAGCAAATGGAAATTGGTGGGCGTAGAAATATTTTGTTTTAGCTATAATCCAATGGATTGTTGACGTGGACATATATTTGGGTCGACATCCATAGAATCATTAAAACACATTTTTATCCAAAAAGTTATAAATACACAATGTTAGAATGATTCCTTACACTAGTTCTTATTTTGCCATTTGAACAGAAATTGCAATCTTGACGGGTTGTGCTTCCACATGATTTGTCACTAGTCCAGCTTATGTATAAATTCAGCATTTTAGGCAGTGGTTTTGTGTAATAAAGCACTGCATAGTATCAGGAAACATTGTCCTACACATATTTTTTTTCATATTTTTAATTTGTCACCTTCAAAAGGCAGCCGTTTTTAAATGTCAAAATCTTTTGGAAATGTACAAATATAATGTAAGTCAGGAAAATACAATGAAGCACATTATGTAAATGTCACTCTTACCTGTACAAATAGACATACTGTCCCGTGTCCTGAGGTTTTGATCCCAGACTTCCACTGGCAATAGATTTATAGTGATAGCTGACATCATATCTGAGAGAACATGAACAAATGCACTGAGAAACAATGATTAGTATAACAATTCAATATATATTTTTTATGTTATATAAGAAGATATAGCTCTGGGAAAAATATAAGAGACCACTGCAAGTTTTTCTCAAATCAACCTCATTGAAAACCTCTGAAATGTGATCAAGAGGAAGATGGATGGTTACAAGCCATCAAAGAAAGCCGAGCTGCTTGAATATTTCACCCAGAATCAATGTGAAAGACTGGTGGAGAGCATGGCGAGACACATGAAAGCCAATTATTATTATTATTGTTATTATTATTACACCAAATATTCACTTAAGAAGTCAACATATTATTATTGTGTTGTTGAAAAATGAATATGAACTTGTTTTCTTTGCATAATTCAAAGTCTGACAACACTACATCTCTGTTATTTTGATAAGTTGTAATTTTCTGCAAATAAAAGCTCTAAATGACAATATTTTTATTTGGAGGAAATGTTGTCAGTAATTTATGGAATAAAGGATTTTTTATTTTACCCAAACACACACCTATCAATAGTAAAACCAGAGACACTACTGATTTTGCATTGGTCTCAAAACCTTTTCCAGAGCTGTTGTTGACAATCCATTATCATTTTCATTGATGAAAGCTCAAATGCATGCAACTGCATGAGGACAAGACAACACATAGAAAGTTAGCTTTTTATACATTTTTGTGTACAGTATGTGCCTCAGTTTCAATGGTAGTGATTTGCAGAACACTATAATGGTGTATAGATACAGTAAGTGGAAAATAAATCACAATTCAAATGCATTAACTTTGAGGCTCTGATGACAACATGTGGAAAAAGTTCAAAGAGGTTTAGACCTGATGTACTATTTATAGACATATGCAGTGCCCTCCAGGATTATTGGTACATTTAATAAAGCTGAACAAATAAGGATATGGAAACCTCAGCTTGAGTCTACACATAAAAATGAAAAAAAGAGAGTGTTAGTATAGAAATATTTCTCTCTCAGAATCATGTAACAATAATAAAGCAAGCCGAGCAGTGCATGGGACCTATTTTACTTTACCTCGTACTGTACCTGTTGAGGCTCCTCACCAAGGCAGCTGTGACTTTGCCCTGTACATCCTTCACCTCCTGAAGGAGACAGATGTCACATCGAGACACAACCTGTTGACGGTCAACCAACAGGGTGAAGTATGACACATCAATAGGCAAATCCCAGCCAATCACTACACTGGTGGGTACTTAATACTGGAATACACATTCCAAAGTCAAAGTCGTTTATTTGTCATATGCATCGGATAACATCACATCATCCTATGCAGAGAAATTCTTTTGACAAGGCTCGACACATCAGAGGGCTTAAAAAGGTTATATACAATATCAATAATTTTTAAAACGATAATAATATTAATAACAAAATACACTATGTACTGAGCAGTGGCCTGGAGAGTGTATGACAGCAGAAGTAATAAATATTATAAAATATGGCATGGAAAATTACTTTTAAAGGTGCATTGAATTCTGCTACATCAGATGTAGAGTGGATAAAGTGACCAGAGAATGTCAGGGCTCAAGAAATGATTGTGAATTGTGATCAATGTTCTATGTTGAGCAGCCGAATGGCCTGCGGAAAGAAAAGAAACTGTTTTTTAATCTGGTAGTCCGTGCTCCGGTAACGTCTCCCAGATGGCAGCAGTGAGAAAAGGTCACGGCCTGGATGGCTGTGTTCTCTTAGAATGGTCTGTGTTTTCCTCAGGCATCGCTTGTGGTAGATGCCTTGCACTGAGGGGAGACAGCAGCCTCTGAAGGGCCTTATGATCAGCAGCGGAGCAGCTGCCGTACCATGCTGTAATGCAACCTGATAGGATGCTTTCAATGGTGCACCTGTAGAAGTTCATTAAAATCCTGGCAGACATGCCGAACTTCTTGAGTCTCTTCAGGAAGTATAGGTGCTTTTGGGCAGTTTTTGTTGCCGAGCTTGTCTGACGGGACCATGTGAGGTCGTCACTGATGAACACACCGAGGATCTTGAACTCTGGAACTCTCTCGACTTCAGCTCCATCGATGTGTATGGGGGCAAGACCCTCCCTCTGCCGTTTCCTAAAGTCCACTATCATCTCCTTAGTCTTGCTGACGTTGAGAGAGAGGTTGTTGCTCTGGCACCAGGTAGCCAAGGCATTTACCTCCTGTCTGTAAGCGGTTTCATCGTTGTCGGAGATGAGACCTAGGATGGTTGTGTCGTCAGCAAACTTTATGATGATGTTAGAACTGTGTGTGGCCACACAATCATATGTGAACAGGGCGTACAAGAGGGGGCTGAGTACACAGCCCTGTGGGGCTCCAGTGCTCAGGGTCAGTGCGGAGGAGGTGAGGTTGCCCATTCTCAATATTGCTGCAGATACAACACCTACACAGTGTCTTGCTTAAGTATTCAACCCCCTTTGACATTGCAACATTGTGTAGAGGTGACAAACAGAAATGACATTGGATTGTATTGGAATTTTCTACAATTTGTTTTTTCACAACATAAAAAACATTTTGAAGGTGTAAAATATCTATTGTGACACAGAAGTTAATTTTTTTTACTGAAATTAAGCTATAGGTATTCACCCCCCTGAATCAATACTTGGTAGAACCACCTTTGGCTGCAATAACAACTGTGAGTCTTTTGTGGTAAGTAATCTATAAAAATATTTTAAACCTTCAAAGTTTTTGTATGTTGTGTAAAATAAATCATAATTATTTACAGATTCACACTACAAAAATGTGAAAATGTCTAAGGGGTGAATACATTAAGGCACTGTAGACATTCTTCATAACCTTATAACCATGGATTAACACAAACATTATTCATGAAGGATTAAGCGAGAATTACCACACACAAAGAAAGGTGAAACCGGACACACAAGGCTGCGTAGCATGTGCAGTCCAACTAGTGGATGTATTCACAGACATCTACAACCTCACTATCCCTTTCCGTTTTCCCAAATAGCTTCAAAAGGATGACACTGGTAAAGATGACTAACGATGAAAACTGGGGTCCCACAGGGGTCCCACTCAGTCCACTACTTTACTCCTTGTAAACATTGCTGTGTGGTAATGCACAGCTCCAACACCATCTTCAAGCTTGCTGACAATGCGACGGTTGTGGGCCACATGGTAAGCAGTGCCACTGCACGAACGCACACACCAGTAGAATGAAGGATTGTTTTCTTCCCACAAGCCATAAGCCTACTCAAAAGAAGAACTGACATAGATTCCTGTGTAGATAGCAGCAAGGTATTATGCTAACTAACATCCTTGTGTACATTTCTTAGCAGTGTTATATGTGTACTGTATTATTATTATTCTCTTTTCAAGTAATAATTATTATTACTATTACTATTCTACTATCAAAGTTTGCATTGCTGGAAAAGGAATGTGTCACAGTTCCTAGACGATAGCAATCAGCCTAATCACTGAATTTGTTTCATGTTTCTTTTTTCACCCAGACATTTGAACATTAAATAATATTCAACCAATGGATTGCTCTGATTTGTTTTCAACATACACATCATGTACTAATTTCTTCTCATCAGTGCTGTATTTAAGACCTTGTTTACAGATGATGTTGTATGTTTGTGCAATTGTGCTTGCTGATTCCAAGACCAGTTTGACTCAGTAGACTTGTTTTTTTAACTAGTGTTTTCAAGTTTATTAAATCTGCTTATTTTGAACCTACACTATTGCTTCCACCTCTACTTGCTTTAATGCATTATAATTCATAACTAAGCCTTTCACTGTTAAAAGGAACACATTTTGTAGCTCCCATTCATGTACCGACTTAAGGCTTCCATGTTAAAGGAGCAGTGGGATAAGAATCGGATGGCTTTGGTGCACATGCTTGTAGGAAGCAATTGATCAATCTCTAACCTGCTGACAGGTTGCCAAAGGTACTATGCTTAAACGGGAACTGGACATAATAAAATAAAGAAAATAAAGATGTTTTCATTATCATATGCATAGTATGCAAGGCCAAATAAACAATTAAATTCCATCTTTTGAGAATTTTTTTTTATAGAATTTATAAAAGGCACCTCATCTTTATTTGTTTATTAAACCGAAATAGTCCAACTCAATGACATTTACCAGCATGTTCTTATGCATAACACGTCTGCCAAATGATTAGAGAAGCTGCTCAGTGTATTTGGCATAAATGTATTTTAAACAGAACTCAAAGTATGCTTTCTTGAATAAGGTCTTACTTTCCACCCTACCATACAGGCCATTCAAACAAAGACTTTCAAAGATATTCTCATACATATCTAATAATATCTTCATAAAGCATTGCCCCTTAATTTAATTTGAAAATAATTAGGTGCTAATGGTTGAACATTTGCTTTGCAATACACTACCCACCAGAGAAATTCTTCTCTGCAAAATTATTCCAAGAAGTACAGTATGTGAATCACTGACATTAAAAAACCGGTGGAGGCCAAATAACTAAACAGCACTTTGCAGCTAAGGCAACCGCCTAAGCAACACACTGGTCATTACGGCACCTATGCTAGTGTTATTTTTGCACTGCCACTTTGTATTACCATAAATCTACTGACCAGATATCACATTGACTATATAGTATATTGCCACGCCACTGTACTTACCAAATATCTACCTCCATATGCTGACATTTGTTGCACTAACTGTACAAATTCTTAATTGTTTAACTCTGGACAACAGGTCTTCTGTGGTTGGACAATGTGATCTGAATATGGTCATGATGAAAGTAATACGTTTCCTGAATAGGACTATTCTATGTTGAATTAACATGAACTTAACTACAGTCATTATATTTAGTACTTCTAAACACTTTGAATGCCATGGAAAATGTTGCTTAAATAATTTTGATACAATAGTATATTGTTCTACATAGTATAAAGGCCCCAAGAAGAAATTACTTATTTTTATTTTCCTTATCATTACAATACCGTTACAGATGTCAAAAAATTCTGATTTTGTCCATATCGCCCAATCCTAGGACACATGTACTGCAGTAAATGTAGTGTTTTGCCAATTAATTGCGGCTGGGTTTATCAATTTTGAGAAGTTCCTAAATAAAACCTAAATGACCAGGTAATGGGATTTTATCTAGTTACCATAGTGAATAATTTTCTATTCACATCATAGATCACTGGTTACTAATTAACTACCTTTATTGGTCATTTTGTTTTTAATCAGGAACTTCCCAAATCTTGTGAACTCATTTCAGACTGCACACAATTTACTGCTGTACATGTGTCCAAGGGCTGGGCAATATTAACAAAATGTTATTTGTGTACTCTTTACAACTCTGATTGGGATAACCTACCATGTTGTGAAGAGGGTAAAAGTAATTAAGGAGGTCATTTTTGGTTACACAGAGACAGACAATACACCCTGCATTTAAATAAAGAAACACACAATGGTATTTATTTTTTCCCAATTTAGCTTGGGCCAGTAATAATTCAGTCCGGGCCAGTACATTTTTGACCAACTGGCACGAAAGGAGCAGTGAGAAAGGTTAACATTGGACCCGGCTGATACTAGTTGACAACTGCATTCTTGTAAGGGGCTCTGGCCACATGGTCATGTATTGTCATGTATGGTAGTATCCTGCAGTCACTGCTTGCTGTTTTCATGTACATTATTGTACGTACGTATATTCAGCCGCGGTCGGTGAATCTTAATTGGGGAGGACGGGCTCGTATTACGCTCAGAACCGGAGTGAATGGAATGTGTGCAAATAAAAAAAAAACAATTGGTTTTGTTCGTTGCGCACCATTCCATTCACTCCGGTTCCGAGCGTAATACGAGCCCGTCCTCCCCAATTAAGATCCACCGACCGCGGCTACACACACACACACACACACACACACACACACACACACACACACACACACACACTAGACTTTACGTCAGGTCCTCCTCTTATATCATGTTTTGCTCTTTTGAGCGCACGCGCACACAAGCACACGCCCACATTTTTATTATTATTGTCATTTTTACTGCACTGCTGATGTTGAAAGCAGGGCACAAAACGTTCACTGTACATGGAGTTACACCTGTGGTCCTCTGTACATGTGACAATAAATTTGAAACAAGCACTGTATATTATGGATATTTTCTGCAATTATAATGCAAAACAACTTTTTGTTTTGTGTGCCACTTTCTAAACTAATTCATGCAACAGTGCTATTTAAATTAAACCATTTAGTTTTTTTTCCTTTCGTATACCAATTGCTACTAAAAACAGCTCTTGTCTTTTTGTGAGCCTGTATGATTGTGAAAGACCAGGTAGAGTCTTACCTTGGTCAGAGTGTGAATCACCTTGTAATTGCTTGATTTGACAGTGTCAAAGTTTGGGACGTTGAAGGCACAGATCCTGAAGCCTAAACATGGCCCACAAACACCAATGAGGAGGAAGTACAGAGAAAGGCTACTCATGATGACGCTACTCCCTGTGAATAAGATAGGAGAGTTATTACAGGACATCCATATTCATTTTGACTTGTTCATTACTTATTATTGAACTATCCATAATGTCTTTGTAGGGCACATTAGTGGGGGTGTTGTTGTCCATGGGTAAATGTAGTTCAATGTGAGAATCTACCTGTATTTATAATAAATTACAAGAACTAGCATCATACTTTATTTTTGAAAGATTTGTTTTGATGCTATTTATATTTTGTTGTACATCATAATAAGTTCTCAAATTATATCTGAACATTTCAAATGATAATTACTTAAACCGTTCACTGCACTCTCCAACAAGCTTCAAATATTACCACAGAACTGGTGGTTTAATTGAATGTGTAGTTAATCATTTAGAGCTGTAATAGTAAGAATGTGTTCATACCGGTAAATAATTTGCTATCCTTATATTAAGCTTCACACAAGCAAAGTGTAAAGAACCAGTACTTGGTAATGTAGCAAACAAGGAATTGCTCCACGGTGACTGACGGTGTCCCTGCATGTTCAGTAATTTTTGTTGTGACGAAGGGAGCAAAGCAAACCAATCCAACCACCTCCCCTAGTCTTGAGGGAGTGTTCTAACATGCATTCAGTTCGCTGAAAGGTTTGCGACATTTACAGAACATTTTCTACTGAATATCAACTTTCCCTAAAATGTTATTAAGAACTTACCACCTGTATCATCTGTGTGACTTGTAAAAAGTAATTTTAAAGGCTGGATGATAGCCCTGGAATGAGAGACAGTATACCCATGCTCTGTTTGGCGTTTGTAAGTTTGTAATAAGGCATCTCGGGGGCTTGTATATTGTCAATACCAGGAACTCCATGATGCATCATGCCTAAGAACGGCTCATTGTGGTGGGATATTCTTTATACACACCACACTCACCAGTGCATACTTAGACAGGGAAACATATCCAGTCGCTAAACAATGAATCAAAAATTGTCAAGTGTTCATACTTGAACAAAAGAATATATATGCCTCATTTTTCAATCGATATGAAAGAAACTCCATGTCATGGTGAACACAGAGATTGTACAGACATTGTAGGAGCTATGACACATAATGCGCCAATTACCAGCGCTGAGATCGCTGACTGCTCCATGACCTGGCGTAATACTTTCGATTGGTGCCAAAAATGGCTAAATAAGGTGCAACAAATGTACAGACTTTTTAAAATCAAAGTAAGACAAACAATTAGTAAATTGAACGTTTTGTTTAAGAGCTATTGAGATTTGAAGAGACGAATGTCTGTCGAATCTCCAACCTGAAACTATCTTCACCGCGGTAGCAACCAGTGAACTTGCTTTGTTAAATAATGGTAAGATTAAAACCAAGGGGCAAACTCCGAGGCTGACAAATGAAGCCAACAAGGAAGTAAAAAAAAATGCAATTCATCGAATGGCCACTTGAGGCTGGCTGCAGAAAGGAGCAATTTCAATAGACCTCTATGGCAAAATGCCCAACTTTACAGCTGAAATAAACATGTTTATAGCCTGGTTCAAAAAATGGTTTTGGTGTATAT
>JACXGM010013277.1:0-23175 GCA_016801145.1 Umbra pygmaea | reverse complement strand
GAGGATAACAGACAGGTTGGCATGTTATCAGAGTGGATTTAGTAAAGGAATGAATACTATGGAAAAGAGGATAACAGACAGGTTGGCATGTTATCAGAGTGGATTTAGTAAAGGAATGAATACTATGGAAAAGAGGATAACAGACAGGTTGGCATGTTATCAGAGTGGATTTAGTAAAGGAATGAATACTATGGAAAAGTGATTAGGGTAGAGCCCTCATACTCAAACCTGGCCCTCAAATCCAGGTCCACTCCATTTTTTATTTACAACCCTCTAATCTAGCATTTATTTAGACCTGGTACATCAGGTGGGTGCAATTAATAAATTGGTAGAACAGACAACCAGTAGGCTCCGGCAGGGTAAGATTTGAGTATCCCTGGGCTAGAGACTTAAATAAGAAAGGCCAAGGCAAATAAAGAGCCTGTGTTTGTTGACATAGAAAAAGCTGTGGTGGACAGAGGGATTGTGTGTAATGGTTGCTATGTCCCTGCTCGTTGGTTACATCTGCTGGCCAGGAGAGGAGATGCTCCCCTAAGGTAAGGCCTTGATTACACCCGCCTGTATCTAATGATTATGGAGTTGACCTGTTATTTAATTCAGCCTTGGGAGAGCTGTTTTCTCTCTGTCAGTTTGTAGTGGGAGAAGGAGAGGATCTCACACAGCCACGCTAAGACATACAAACAATGCCGAAAAAAGGACCAGGGGGGTATTCCATAAAACCCGCTAAGAAAAGCGAAGATTACAGTCCTACACGAGACGTGAATGAACCGAACTAATCAGCTGCGCTTAAATCGGTTCCATAACGTGAGGTTGACGCTCATGTGATCTCACTAATTCAAACCAGGTTCAAATAGTCTAGATAATTGCTCGTGCACGCAATTCATAAGAAGCCCTGATGGTGGAGCATCGATTCATCAAGTCACCATGGCAAACAAAGGCAAAGAAAGAGCAGCGATGTTCACGGCGACTGAGCAGCGTTTGCTTCTCGAGTCGTATAATGAAGTGAAAAATGTAATTAACCAAAAAGGGAATACCGCAGCAATCAACAAAATCCGAGAGAAAGGTTGGCAGGAAATTGCTGATCTTCTCAACGTGTAAGTTGCAACCAATATGAATTGCACAGTACTATAATGTATTAAAGGTAAATCATATATTTGTGACAATAAATTGACGTGTGTGTGTGTGTGTGCACGTGCAGGGGCGCTGTAAAGGGGGGGTAAACGATGACGATTCTCGGGGCCCATGACTAAGAGGGGGCCCAGAGAAGCCCCGTCTCAGCTGTGTTGGGGGCCCTGTCAAGATTCTTTTCATGGGGCCCAAAATCCTTATCAGCGCCCCTGTGCACGTGTGTGCGTGTGTGATAATGACAAACCTTCACAGCAGCAACTTGAGTGAAGAGAAAAGAACATGCAGCAGGTGAAAACCAAATATAAAAACATTGTTCAGACTGGTAAGTATAGTCCAAATACTGAAACATAGCCAGCTTAAAAGTTCCAACTGTCCAGTCTCATGATGTTCACTAATTGCAGCTGCCAAAAAGAAGAGTGAGGCTGCTGGCACCGGGGGAGGCCCACCAACAGCCAACTTCACTCCGGCAGAGGAGCTGGCGTTGGACTTGAAAAAAGGGAGGACTGTCCTTGAAGGCATAGTGGGGGTACATCATCAGAACCCATTCCAGCCAATAAGAGAAATGACTACATAAAAGGTGTGTTTCAAATAGTCTCATTTCTTGATAATTGCATTCCTAACCAAATCTTGTTGTTCAATAGTGATGCCAAATTCTGTATGCCTACTGGATCCACCAGACATCATGCTGAACCCTGTGAGTATGACATAATGTAAGGCACTGATTCATTGTCAAGTGGTGATTTATTAACCTGAATGGTGTCAGGTTGAAGGCCCATCCACAGTTGAAGAGGATGAGGAAACTGTGTCAAGGAGGCCTGAGGTAGGCACAGGTTTGCACATTATATATTTAAGAGCCTACCTGTGAGGCGCTAATGGTGTGTTGTTAACCTATCATTATTTTCATTGGCTGCAGGATGCTGACATACTTCCAGAGCACTCTCAGTCTGGGACCACATGTGACCAAGTGAGTATTGAGAAATCACAAACAATTGGCAAGAGCATTCACTCATAACTGTCGACGTTCCATACAGAACCCAGAGAACATAAAGGGAGTGTACAAACGTTATCTCCTAAAACAAATAGAAGCACTGGACACTGACATACAGTATAAAAAACTTAAGATGAGAAGGTTGGAGCTGGAAATCCAACAGCTAAAGAATGTAAGTAGAACTGCCATATTTACAACAATGACACATGATTTTTGTTTCATGACAACACTTAATTGTATGTTTCCACCCCAACAGGCAGCTTCAACCCGAATAAAAACATAATAATTGTGACTTGTGTGTCTGGTAAATGAAATGGAATGGTGAGAAAGTGAACACAACATGGTTTGGCCCGTATTAACCAAAGTAATTATTGGCATAACTGTCTCGTATCACCCTGCCTGTTTCATTGTCCTCAAAAACGGCTGCTATGCCCCAGTCTTCCTCTACAACCATCCTTGTTTGCCTCTCTCTCCTCAGACAGGCAATGTTATGTAGCACAACACATGCAACTACAATGTCACATGCCCTTTGTGGAGTCACTCTGAGGTAATTCAGGCACTGGAACCTTGACTTGATGAGGCCACATGCCATCTCTATACGAGCTCTTGTGCGTGCATGGGAAATATTGTAGTTGTGCTGTGCCTCAGTCTGGGTCTCCTGATACGGAGTGAGGAGATAAGGCAGGCATGCATATCCCTTGTCTCCCATCAAAACTCCTGTGAATTCACCTGTAGGTAAATTTTTCACATTGAATTCAGTGTAGGCATTTTAAAGCTGTAGTGTTGGCCATATATTAAGTGACTAACATACCTCGTGCCAGTTGGTTGGAAAGAGAAGAGGCCCGAAAGATCCTGGAATCATGCACTGAGCCAGGCCATTTTGCCTCTACATTTGTGATGAAACAATCTGCATCACAGATCATCTAAAAATCATTTAAAATGTAGGTCACTTGACCTGCTTTGGTAATGGACAGAACACTGGTGCCTGGCATTTTGTACAGAACAATCAGTTCTACAGTGGTATCCTACACTGCCATCTAAGTGGGACTGTACCTGTACATTGATGCTGTGTGATGATTTCCGATTAACAAAGTCTGCTTCATGCGGACCAGACGGACGCTTTATGAGCACGTGGGTGCAGTCCAGAGCACCGATAACATTTGGGAAAGCTACAGAAGTTAAGTGCTTGTCTTTCAATTACCATGTTTAGCATTAAAAGACAAAACATGTACACATTTTCTATATGGTTATTAATTGCACTTACCGGCGATTCCATAAAAGGCCTGTTTACTAGTGCGAATAGCTCTGTGGCCAGGAAAGGTGATGAACACACAGAGTAATCTTTTCAAAGGTACACAATTCGTACAGAGCGGCAAACTGATGCTTTGCTTATATTCTCTGCATCTCCAACTGTGTACAGAAATGTTCTGCTGGCAAAGAAACAAAGTGCAATGCACACAGTTTGTGGCACTGTGAGCGCTTTATTGCGCCGCGTGCTATTTGCGATGTGTGGCCTTAGTAATGTACATAAATATGCTATCCCTTCCCTCGAGAATCTATACCGCTCATGCAGGTGGTTGTCAGGAAAAGCCAACGGGTCTGCCCTGTCCCTGAAAGTACGTTCTCTTTGAAATGCCCTGCGTATGATTATTGCTCCCTCGTCCACCACCTCATCAATGAAAGGACACGCCATGTTTATGCGTCCGACACATTGGTTGAGATTTGATTGAATTGCAGAACTCACATTACCTGAACAAATGTAATGTCAGTTATTTGCACTTCCCAAGT
This sequence comes from Umbra pygmaea, assembly GCA_016801145.1. Lineage (NCBI taxonomy): Eukaryota > Metazoa > Chordata > Actinopteri > Esociformes > Umbridae > Umbra > Umbra pygmaea. The sequence continues at coordinate 19,271 of JACXGM010013277.1, read as the reverse complement.
AGAAAGAGTATAATTAAAATGTACTCTAGTATTATATATCTACTATACTTCTGTTTTAGGTATTTATTCAATACATTTCAGTATGTTTGAAATATACATACCAAAATAATATTAGAAGTATATTTAGGACAAATAAAATACATTTCAAGGTTGCTGCAATTTTTGTTTTAATTACTTGCATTTATTGTTGAAGTGCATTTGCATTCATTTTTGGACTAATAGTGGTTACATGAGCTATGATGCAGCACGCAAGAGTGTCCGATATAATATCATCACATTCCAAGCACAGGTCAGTGTTAACGGTATTCTGGTTACGCATCAAGCTAGGCTTAGCCTGACAATTAGCCTGCCCTGGACCAGGTTAGTTTTCCAGCAGAAATTGCCAGGGTAACTGAGTTCAAACTATTTTCAGTTAGCTTTATGGAATGGAAGTCACTGAAAATAAGCCTGACTAACCAAAATAAGCCTGGCTTGTTTTCTAAACTAGTTTTATGGAATACCCCTCAGGAGGAGAGCAACATATACTTTCTGTTTATGTTTTCTTGTGACAACCAGCCGGGATTCAGTTTAGCTGGCCTGTTAAAGTAAGAGACTATATTGTATAGTTAGGGCGGCTCTATAAGAAGCTAAGATTTTTTTTCTTGGGAATGTTACCCAAAGCAGTATAGCTATTTTTTGTTTCGTCATCCTTGCTTTAATAAAAGCCCTAAGACATTGCCCTGGATAAAGCTGCATCATCCTGTGTACCGCACCTCATTGACAACCATTGGCCCTGCCCATCCAAATAAAACGCTACAAAGCATATGACATGATTTGGAATGATGGATTGTTAATTAAGCTGCACAAGATGGGTGTTGGTGGGAGAGTTTTTAACTGGGTAAAGGATTTTATGTTTGGAAGAAAAATCTAAGTACAAATCGGGTCAGATTTTTCAAGTCAGTACATGGTTGGAAATGGCACACCTCAAGAAAGTGTGTTAAGCCCACTACTTTCATCATTATGATCAATGGCGTCTTCTCCAAGACACCAGTAGATATAGGTAGGTCACTATTTGCAGGTGATGGGGCCGTGTGGAAACTTGCAAGCAGCAACATTAGGTGATGGAGTGGGGTTATGATTGGGGGTTTAGGTTCTCAGTGGAAAAGTCTCAAACGAATTGAGGGAGATATAAAGCTATGGATGTATGGGAAAGACTTTTGGAAGTTCTATTTGATTCACGGTTGTCATGTGCAGACCAGGATAATAGAGGAAATAATGTGAACAAATGTGATGAGATGCCTGACTGGAAGGGAATGGGGAGCAAGGTTCTCCTCGTTGAAAAACCTGTATGTTGCCTTAATAAATCAGTGCTGGATTAAGACAATTGGATGTGATTCAGGCCCAGGCATTGAAAGGGGAAATGAGAGGGTGGATAAGTTGGAAAAGAGGACTTTAAAGACGGGTGAATTTCAAATGCAAGTGAGTATCAATAAAGCAGAGGTTAAATGTTTAATCTGGGAAAGAACAAATCAATTATGGTAACAGGTGGGATAGAGACTGAGGCGTGGGAAGTAGGGGTAAACTCCAATGACAATAAAATGGTAGAATATAAAAAACTTTGGTTGTTGTTTCAGTTCCACAACATTTTATATGTCATGTGAGGTGTGGGATGAAGAGAGGGATAATTTTTGTATTTATTTAACAAAAAAAATATTAAATTTATCTTCAGTGTGTATTAGCCAATCAGATTTGATACAATTATGATTCAGCCTATGCAGCAGGCACACTCACCGCCCCGGCCCACACACAAGTTGAACAACTACTACTATATTAGCACTACTAGTTGGTTAGCAATGTCTCTTAAGAGAATTTGGGATTTTTCGCAATCCAACCCCAAACACCTGAGGACTACAGAGATTTTTCCAACTGACTCCTAATCCAGCATACCAGAAAAAGGTACAACCCCGATGCTCGAGCAGGACAAGCTAGCTTCTTTCATTCCCGCTGGTGCTAGCCAACATGCACAGTATGCACAATCAGCTCAGCTGTACTTCATGGAGGGGAGAGTGAGTTTTTAAAAGGAGATAGAGGTAGAGTGGTCTGCAGAATACAGAGCCTGTGTAACATATAGGGCTGCAGCTATCAATTATTTTAGTAATCAAGTATTCTATTGATGATTCCATCAATTAATCGAGTAATCAGATAAGAAATACTATTGTTTTATTGAAGAGCAGTTTTTTACAGGTTAAATATTCTGAAAAATCGGCATTTGTATTGCCTACATTGCTTACAATATCATCTCTCAAAAAACTAAACATATTAAGTACAATTAAGTGCCATTGTCACGGATCCCTTAACGTTATGGCAGGAATGAGACAGGCGCGAAGGAATGCCAATAATCAAATGATATTTATTTACCAAGCAGTAAGCGAAAACAAAAATAAACAGCCTTGAGGGGCAAAATGACCTTGGAACTGGATAGCAACGACACAGGACACAATGAACGACAAGGACTAGAACAAAATACACAAACTATATACAACACCAAACAAGGAAAAACGGGAAACACCTGGGCTCGGAATTAACTAGACGGGGATGCATTGGGCGACAGAAAACGTGACAAAACATAGGAGTGAGGGGCGGGCACCAAAACCAAAACAAAACACATAAGTAAGGAATCGAAACACACAGGACAGCTTCTCAAACACACAGGGCAATTCTCCATACATGAAACACAGAACAGCAACTAAAACATGACACAGAACACTGGGAAACATAACCACCATGCAATGGATTGAAGGAACAACAAGGGGAGACCGAACTAAACAATTTACTATAGACAAAAGGAAACCAACTAAAACACTGAAAAGAGTTAATAGTCCAGCCCACATTGGGCCAAAAGTTACAGCCATATTTCATTGTTTTTATAGAAAACATATTCTGAAATGCAATTTCAGACTTAAGGCATACATTAAACATACATAAACATTACCTTAAGTTGTGCAACTTAACTTTCAGAACTACAAGTTACAACCTGAGACTGATCTGTATATAGGCCTATATGTAAATTTTAGTTGTACTTAACCTATTTTCATTCATATATTTGATAACCATGTCACACAGCTCTATTACACTTATGCTAGTAGATAATTTCTCCATGAAGAGAGAGGGTGAGAGAAATTGGTGCGCAACAAATCAGCTGTTTTTCCGACAGGACGGTCAACAATTCGGCTCTTTAGATTGTGGTCGCCACTACGTATTTTCTTGTCTTTGTTTTTGGTAGTTGTTGTGTTTAGTGTAGTTTCATCATCCATATGATGGAATAGATGATTAAGTTATCACAAGGTTATAAATGCATGATAATATGTTTGCAATGTAGTCTAACATTACAGCGAGATTACTTTGCTTGCCTCACTCTTCTGTCAAATAAGCTCTCCTCTCCCGTTCTTCTGCTGCTGGGGCATTTGGGTTAAGGGGCAATGGCAAATGCATTTCAACATCACGTCTCCTTAAGTCCTCTAATATTTCCTCATTTTTGTCATCAACACATCCATGATTCATGGACATGTTGTGTAAAACACAACAAGCCACAAAGAATGCTGCGGCTTGAGTAGCGTAAAGTGCCTCCTGTCCTATCCAAACACCTGACGAGCATTTTCAGTGTGTTGAATGTTCGTTCAATTAGGCTACACTGTGTGTTTGTGTGTGCACTGTTGCTGGCATCAAATGTTGTCATCATCAGCCATGTCTTTAACTAATAGCATTGTCCCCTTTCATAGAGGGCAGAGTTTGCCATTTTGAGTCGTGGCTTGAGCCAGGGTATTTCGCAAAGACATGGGTGAGTTTACTATTAGCATCGCAAATGACTTGAATGTTGTTTGAATGGGTTCCCTTGCAGTTAAAGTATATCAGTGTGAATAATTAATTCTGAATAATTTGGGTAAATGTGTACACTAGATGTATGCCTTTTCACATCTTCGGACACCACAATGATTTCCCTCGTGTGGTAATATCTTTCCTTCTAATTATGTATTGCAATAATGGGAACTGCTGCATTTGTGTAGATGAGAGGAGCAAAGTGTATGCGCGTTGTGCACACGCTACATTATGGCCAAATGCGCCTTTAAAATAGCATCTGAATAACATGCCACTGACTTTTAACCAGGTTTTTCCTGGTCAGTGGCGGATTGTTTTTGGGAACTGCAAGATAGTTCCAGCGCAAACGTTCCCTGGTGCTAACGCAATTTCATTCCCTAATTTACTGGCGCGCGCCTGTGGAGGAAAAGTTTGTGTGAGGAATGTCAGGAAGACAGTGGAGCAGGTAGTTATGAGTTGTAGGGTTATGGGACACAGAGACAATGTGGAATAGTATGAGGGAATAGGGGTGCAGGACTTCCCATTAAAATAATTACTGAGGATGGGCGTGAGTGCTCAGGTCAGGTTGCTGTTAGCTTTTTTAAGGGACACAGGGGTTTTTCATGAGATATGATGGATAAAACAGGAATAAGGTGATAGGGCTGCTGATCTGGATAGCATGGAGGATAAAGAGTAGTTAGGGTGTGTGTGTTCTTTTCTTTCTCAATTTCCTTTACAGTATTTTGAAGGGATTTCAATTAAGTCTATTGTCTGATTCACACTTCAGAGCAGAATGTGGCGGTAATGCACCATTGTAGGACAATTCCAGCGCAAAATTAACCTAGGGGTTAATAACACATGGGTACCGAGTCGACCGTTCTCTGGGATATGTTTTCATGCTATTCGAATGTGCCCAGTTTTAGTGCAAACCTTATAATGCTAGTAGAAGAAGTAAAAAGAAATCACTAGTTTATACCACTAACAAGGCTCAATATTGCAGCACACTTCCACAGTAACATAATGAGGGTCCCTGCATGCAAACCGAAGCAATGAGAACTTTGTAAGTGTACAGACAGTTTATTAAAAAGATAGTTTAAAATAATCTACCGTTCGCGTATACAGGCAGGTGCCATCTTGGGAAAATAGACTCGACCATTCGAACTTTGAACGCTGTGTTACGTGAGCTGAAGTGTGACTTGGAATCTCCCATGGCAAGAGGTTTTTTTGGTCATTCATACAGATCAATGAGCAAAACTTACAGCTGGCGATGCAAACAAAAATAAAACACAATTTGCTGACTGTTCAGCTCAAGTAGCACAGCGTTCTTGGTTCGACTGGCCGAGGCTGTTTATATAAGTCATTATATAATGGTTAAAATCAATCTCTGTTAAACTCAAATGCCATTCCGGGTGTTTGTGAAATCCTAAATGTTGTAGGCCTATGCATTATTGGGGGAGAAATGTGATCCTTGATAACAAAAAATACTTATGGAAATAGAGAACGGTTATGCTCTGTCTTTCAGTGAAAGGGATGCTTGATTGAACACACACGTTAATCAAGGGATACTTGATTGATGTGCACACTCATATTCAATGGTGATTAAATTGTTTTAGTGATTAGGCTGTCTTATCTTTGCTTATTTTGGATAAATAAAACAATAAAAGCAACATGACTCTAATCATTTTATTATTTATCCTACAACACTTAAAGAGAGGAGATCTGCAATACACCCAATCTTTATTTAATGCATAACAGGTCATGCAGCTATCAGTTTGGAAATAAATATTTCCACTTGTGATTTCTATCCATTGACCAATTAGACAACCAATCTTTTACATCATGTTTTAATTAATATTTTGCATGTTTGTGTTCTGCGTGTGTGTTGTTGACTAAAAACTGAGCTACAGTATGAGTCGGGTGGAAAATAGTGACATGCGTCTGGTTTGGAAGTGCAATGCCCTGGGGGTTTATGGTGGAAAATAGTGCCTGCAGACTATTCTCCTCTGCTCACGAACTGGCGAATTACAAAACATTACGGATTCTCATAGCCTAAATTATCCATTATTCTTGGTTGCGAAACAGCATGTTGATATGGATATAACATCATATGGATTGGATTATTGGAAGGTAGCCTAAACTATCATAAACTCCACAGAATTATAAGAAAATTTGGCTACTTCATGTTTAAACTACATCTGTTGTTTGGTGTAGTTTAAGCATGAAATTTGCCAAAACATCTGTTGTTTGGTTAAGATTAAAAGTCCCCTATTGTTGGCTTCAAAGGGCCTAAAGATTTGTTGATCAGATCATCTAAACTGTTAGGCTACAGGAGTCCTTGAGGTGCTGTGCAATGTGGTGGTATGGAAGGCGTAACCTATGGAAAGCAGAGCATATTTTCATTATTTTTAGCGCTACAATATGCTGCAGTAGGCTTGAGTATAGCATTAAAAGAAATGCTTTCAAAAATGTTTTTTTTGCTCTAAGGGACCGTTCGGTATTTATGGAAGGGACCACCGGAGGAAAATAGGGGAGGGTCATGTCTTTTTATTCATAGTTGAGGGTAGGGTCACTTAACATTTTTTTAGTCTGGTGGGAGGGTCACCCAACTTTTGTATTCATGAAAACAGCAAAATTTCAAAGTGGCTTGTTTGGTGCAAATTTCTCCATGTAGGTCTCAGTCTCGGCCCAACAAAAACCGCACCATCTCCCACCCAAATTGACGCTCGTCTGAGAAGAAATTCAGTTTTGGATAATGTTCAGCTTCGGTAGATTTACTTATGCAATGACTGAGGAAGCCTGGTGATGAGTCCATAGCAACCAGTTCATGTGTTGAATCTGTTATTACCAGGCACGTGCACAGATAGACCCTTTTCTCCTCAGACTCAAAAATGCCCTGGTGTTATATTTTTTAATTATTTTAAATACTTTAATATTATAAGATTGTATACCAGTCACATTCTATAAAATGTAATTGTCATATATCTATGGGCCCTCCTTCACCCCTTCTAAGAAATGGTTCGTTCCAACAACGATTCTCACACTGATACTGTTAGTTGACTAATCAGTAAGTACTCATCAATGCTTTTGATTTTAAATAAACGTTTCCGGCTAGTTGGCCTGTTAATATTGTTCAACTTTTAAATGAGTAGCAACCAATCTACAATTTTGTGTTAGCTAAATACAATATATTATTCACTGGTCAGGAAAACTTAATTTGCAACGAACGGCGGGCTTTTCTTATCTGATCTGGGTAGCTATTTCATAATCTTCATTAACTGGCTCTACTGAGCTCAATATTAAGAGTTGATACACAAGTTGCACATCGTTTTAAAGCTGACGTTCCCTTTAACATTGGTGTATTCAATTGAAACCGTATGTCTTGTGGTGAATGTGACTAAATATTAAAGAGCAAGTTACACAGATAGGATGTCCAACAGTCAATCCCTGGTTTTTCCAGAATCGGTTATTCCATGTGCTATAAGTTATTGTTTAGTTGTCAATATGCGCATTACTCAACACTGCCTTTGCCTACCCTCTGCAGAAAGTGCAGCCAGCCAGTCAGAGGCAGGTACAGTAGTGCAGAAGGACAGAGTAAAAGCATGTAGCAGTCAACATATAACCAGGAAAGAGAGGTAAGGTGAATGAGTAGGAAAGACTGGTCAATACTTATGAAAAGTATGAAACCACTCCTGTGGCATATTATCCAGTTTATGTAGTTATTTTAAACATTGGTTTATTAACCTGCATAGTATAATAATATGCCATTTTAGTGATGCTTGATGTAGTGTATGTGACTTTTTTACTCTTTATACTAAACTAACATATAGACACCAAATGCAACAATTACAATGACTTCCTACGTAGGTGTTCAATTAAGGACATCAATTGAATAAATAAATCAAGATCAATGGATTTAAGGGAATACACATATGCACCATGAAACAGTGGACCTATACTGTAAATATAGAATGTCTGTTATTCAATACATCAATTTGACTGATTTTTACAAACTGGTCTGTAACATCAGTGACATGTTTGCAACTTGAACTTTGAATTTGCCTCAGTCAATTGACTGATGTCTTTAAATGAACTGTAAAACAGTAACTACTTTGAAATTACTTTCCTTGTTTTGTTCAGTATAGTTTTGGGCAAAATAGCTTGGCATAGTTGTTCAAATAATTAGAGACACAATGTCAAAAAACTGACAAAATATCTGGTATTGGAAGACGAGGACTGCAGGCACTGATCATATCTTAATAATAACATACTTTAATACTATAAGTATGAATATATTTAAAATGGGGGGCCCAGACATATGTATATATGTCTATATATGTATATATGGGGTTGGTAAACGCTTACAAGTCTGACTACCGAACCACTGAACAATGTGACCTTGTGTCACCTTTAGGCAGTTTGTTTATTCTAGCCTACTCATAAGTAATTGGTCTGATCAACTGAACACAGCCTGACTGAATTATATTACTTTAATGAAAACTTTTTATATTGGAGTTTTTTTAAATAAATAGTGTGTTAGAGGAGACTGAACTAGGCCCAAGTTCAGAATGTATTAGATTATAAATGGTTTTTCGGCAACATTGGGAAATGGAAATAATGGATACTTGGAAAGTGTGTGTGTGTGTGTGTGTGTGTGTGTGTGTCTGTGTCTGTCTGTCTGTCGGTCTGTCTGTCTATGCATGCATGCATGCGTGCACGTGTAGGGTACCCTTTTGTTTAACTTGAGCCCCTGCCCCACAAAATGTCTGTTCCTGGCCCTGGTTATTACCCAGTGTGCTTTGTTGAATGGTCTCAATGTTTAAATGTTTTATTTCATGTGAATACTAGTTTACTAGAGGAGTACCTTAGTATTTGAAGCAGGGGCGTCGGACTAGGGGTAAAACCAATACTGATTACCAGGACCCAAGGGGAGAAAGTCTGAAAATGTCTGGACTTGAAATGTCTGGAGTATATTCTATTTAACCTGGCTGGGGGCCCATCAGGACTGCCTATGCATAGGGCCCAGGATTTTGTGCTACACCCCTGATTTGAAGTAATGCATTAATGCAGGAAGTGTGCATTTAGTGTCCATGCTTATTCATACCTGCCAACCTGCACGCATTTTGCGTACCATTTACGCAATTTCAAGTCAAAGTACGCTGGTATGAAATACTACTCATAAATATGCAAAAATTGTATTTGCCAGTGGTGAGCTGGTGCTGAGCCATTTACAGGATTCGGGCGAAGGAAAAAAAACTCATGCACCTGCTTCTCCCGTGGGTGATGGGTCTCTTATCTAGTAATCGTGATACAGCTGCTGGATTCAGCTCCACCTCGTCCGTTGACAATAACCCACCACTGATGCGTTAGGAAACTGGTAGGGAAATTGACCAAACTGTTTGCCAATACATGTTTGAAAAGAGTGCTACTCAAGCACATAGCTGACCAACACTGTCATAGTTTGCTAGCTTTTCTGCTGACATCTTAACAAGGTAGCTAGGTAGCGAGCTCTAGTAAATAATGTTAATAATGCAGGTAGGTTAGCTACATAGCACTTGTGCAGCTAACTAACTTCACAGCTTTTAGTCATCTAGCTGTAGAGAAACCTTGCTGATTAAAAAGACACAGATAGCTATAGTTGTTAAATGCATAGTCCTATATAGTGCTTGCACACTTGTGTGATTCATGTGACAGGATGTTATGTACAGCAATGTTTCACGTTAGTGCAGCAAGCCTTAGATGATAGGAGGTGCTGGTGATGTTGGATGAGGAGGCAGACTTACTATTTAATAAAAATATAATTGCAGGATTGACTTTAATGCACACCCAGCCCTTCTGTTTAGATTGCAAACGTCACAGGGGGAAAAACTACATGAACTGGAGACTGCCACAGCATCTATCCCAATAATTGGAAATGTTATAATAGGAGTGCCCTACCCTCTAGTAATATTAATAATAGCAGACCCTAATGGTATGTTTTCATTCTAATTCTATGGTTAAAATTGCCACTGAGTATAGTCACCCGGCTTATTAACTGGGACCACCGACTTCCAAATTCCAAGGATCCTTCCCTTCTGCCATATGCTATTATAAATCTCAACTATAACACTCAATGCTACATCATTCAAATGTGCCAACATTGCATATTTGACTTCATACTTTCCCAGTGAAGTTACCTTTGTTTTATGAACTGCCCTCCTCACCTCTGAAATGGAGAACCCTACATTCCAACACCCCATGATGTCTCTCTCTGACCCTTTCCCTTAACTGCCTCCCTCTGTCAGATTACTGGAGCTGTGCACCTGTAATGTAACCCCCCTACTTTGCTTTATTAAAACTCCATCTACCCTGTACCCCATTTTGTTACTCCCACTGTACATAGTACAGGATAGTGATCACTACCTATTGTTGACTTCCTCCACACATCCCACTCTCAGAACGCTGCCAGTGGTCGTGACACCAGGGTGAGAACCAACACAGACTCGCCTCCGGATGTGAAATTGACTCTAGTCCCTATTCGATTACTCAGACATACCAACCCATCACTATCCAACACCTTCCCCAACACCTGTCCATTCTTATCAGTCTGGTCTCCATCCTGCAGAGTACAATGGGAATTAAAGTCACCACACAACCCGACTCTCCACCCACAATTTCCCCGAGCGTCTCTACCTCCAGTCTCTGGCAGTGAGCACATAAACAAATGATGAGTTTGAACTGGCAAACGCCGATGCCATCTTTTCAAATAAATCTGTGATTTTGAAAGCTACACGCTCCTCCTTCCATGACTTTTCCTAAATATGTGTATTTTACATTATTCCGTTGTCCAATTTAAAAAATCTCAAACAGAAAGCTATTTATGGATGAATTCCATTTTCTTTACCCCTAATTCCTTCTAAAACCACCAAAATCGGATGCCTCCTAATGTGTCACGATGTTGCTACTAATTAAAGGTTGATCGGGCATTTTCTGTGGCCGGGCCCCAGCTTTGGAATGCTCTACCTTATCATTTGAGGTCTGCTCCTTCATTGGACATTTTAAAATCTGCTCTGAAAACACATTTTTATTCTTTAGCTTTTGGAAACTTGTAATTGTTGTTTTTGTAGTGTAGTCCTGCAATGCAATATGTACAGCACTTTGGATCAATTTGTATTGTGTTAAATGTGCTTTATAAATAAAGGTTGTTGTTGATGTTGTTGTTGGTACCCAGCCAATTATCTGGTACCCAGGCGCTAAGCAACCAAGGCGCTAAGCACCTCTCACTGAATGAATGCTGTCAATGGCTGAATGGCCAATAACCTCAGACAAAAGTTATTTTGCCCTGACTGAGAATTAACTAAATAATGTGTATCATATCCTAAAATATTTTTTATTTAGTCTTTGCAATATAATGTAATAATTAAAGTGACTGGCTATCCTGTGTTTTAGAATTGTTGCTGAGTATTAACTACAAAACACTGCTTCTCATTATTCCAAATTTTGCCTATAGGCTATATTCATATTGTAGCAAAATAAGTAATTCAATAATATTTATATTATAGGCTATTTAATGTTTACTATGCTACCATAATCCTGAAGTTTCACAATTGGCCAAATGTCGCTGTGTTTACTCATGTAATTCTACATGTCGGATAGGCCTATATTACACTAACTAACAGAATACGTAATGAAATAACATTTGGGATTGAATTTAAAAGTAAATATTAACTTTTACAGTTTAGGGAGGATCAGTTGAATCCATTTGAAATCTGCCTGAGAATTGCAGCTTCTGCTATTTGAATTTAAGAAAATATTCAAGTGAGCAAGGAAATATTGTTCTTTACTAGCTGAGACATAGGCTATATGAACTTTTATAATTATTTAGGTTGTTTGTGATTTTATGTTGGATTATATATTAATTTGCTGTCGGATATATTACACTAGCTAACAAAATATGTAATGAAGTAACATTTGGGATTGAATTTACAAGTAAATATGTAAACTGTTACATTTTATATCAGAGAGAGGGAGAATCAAATGAATCCATTTTAAATCTGCCTGAGGATTGCTGCTTCTGCTATATGTATGTACAATAATATTCAGGTGAACAATGAAATATTGTTCTTCACCAGCTCAGACATAGTACGGCACTATAGGCTATGAACTTAGATTTTTTGTGTATGGATGTCTTTTCATAATTTTTTAGGCTGCTTGTGATTTTCTATTGGATTACACAGTGATTTTTTTTGCTGTTGGATATATTACACTAACTAACAAAATACATAACGAAATAACATTTGTGATTGAATTTATAAGTAAATATTATAAACTGTTATATTTTATATCAGAGACAGGGAGAATCAAATGTATCCATTTGAAATCTGCCTGAGAATTGCCACTTCTGCTATATGAATAGTGCTGGGCATCATTCAAAATCTTTTGATCCGGTGTCAATTTCGATACCTCAGTTTGATTCCTTAACCATAATTTTTTTGATTCCATGTTTTAAAATCCATTTCAACATAAACAAAATACAGTAAGCCCAAAACTTTTATTTTCCAGCTTAATTTTTAATCAGTAAAGCACAAAACATAACAATATAATGGTTTAATTCTTTTTACTGACAATAACAGGAAATAATGATATCTAGGCTAAAAGAAGCTATATTGGCAAACTACCTTTAAAAAAAAAAATCCCTTTATATTGATAGCTTCCTCACCTCTACCATGGGGCCTCCACTGTCAAAAAAGTTAGCAAACCTTCAACAATAACCCCTGACTCTTTCTGGTATGGTCTTCCTATTCCTAACATTAGGGTGGACTGGCAAAGAGGCTAATGTGAAAGGGGAAATGGACAGAGCTAACTACAGCAAACGACTAACAGCACAAGCTAACATGCATAGAGTAGTCAACGTTATGGGGAAAATAATTGTTGATTGAAATAAGGAATGAGCGCAACAATGGGAGTAGTAAACCTCTGTGTTTGGTTTAAGTAGTGAAATTACATTTATCTGTCAAGTATTTCTAAAATGTGTAACCTGAATGTTACGTCAGAAAAACAAAGATTTTGCCTGGTCAAAGAGTAACGTTTTAAATGGTATACGACTGCGAGTAGCTTCAGAAATCCTGAGCGTGGTGGTGGTGTCTCTTTCACATGATGTGTTTTAAGTTGTGTTAGACAGCCAATCGCCGGCGATTAGCTCCTTACATGCAAGTATGCTACGTTAGTTACCAGAGTTATTGTAACTCCAGTTCTATGAGTGGAGCGGAGCCCCATAGGGGGAGCTCTAGCTCCTAGTGGTTTATCCCTCCTGCGCAGCAGGATGCATCTGAAAATGTTGGCATATACGTCACTTCCTACCAGTGACCGCGCCAGCTATATAAGGGGCCCCACCATAACGTTCTCCCGATAAATGAAAGCCGTAATCCGGAAGAGTAATCAGGCTAAAAACCCTATGGGGCTCCGCTCCACTCATAGAACTGGAGTTACAATAACTCCGGTAACTAACGTTCTATATCGTTGAGCTCCGCCCCATAGGGGGAGCTCTAGCTCCTAGTGGTTAAGGGCAGAGTTCAGCTCTGTCAATGTCCCCCTGATTACTCTCTATAGAATTTATGGTCCAATAAGAATAATCCAAAAAGGCAAAAAAGGCTGTGAAGGACAGAACGCCTAAAAGGAGTATCTAAACAGCCTACACTCTAAAAACAAAAGGTTCTAAATAGCACTAAAAGTGGTTCATGGCTTGTAATCATAGGGGAACCACTTTAAGTGCTATATAGAACCTATTTTAAAAAATGGTGCTATGTAGAACCATAAGAGGTTCAATATAACACCTTAACCACCCCAAAGAACCGCTGAAGAACCGCTGAAGAACCAAACTGGGCTTAACAGGTTCTTTAAATAGTAAAGGTGCTATATAGCACCACTACTTCTCCAGCGGTTCTTCAGCGGTTCTTCAGCGGTTCTATGAGGTGCTTAAGGTGCTATAAGGAACCTCTTATGGTTCTACAAGGCACTGTTTTTAAAGATGTGTGCTATATATATATATATATATATACATAGCCCTATGATTACAAGCCATGAACCACTTTTAGTGCTATTTAGAACCTTTTGTTTTTAGAGTGTAACTGTTCTGAAGAACAGAATAAAATACTTGCCCTGATGCAACTCACAGAGTGGAATGAGCAAGAATAAGCAACATAGATGTAGATACAAGGAAATCTATCTGGGTCCCTCCTCCGGGAGCACCGAACGGAAAACCGTGTGACCAAAAATAGAGGAGGAGACATCCATTAAGTAAAACTTAATAAAGGGAGAGGGCAAAGACCATGAAGCCGCTTCGCAGTCCTCCACCCCCATACCACCGAGGATAGCAACCAAAGTTGTCACACCCCTTGTGGAATGGGCTCTCAACCCCTCAGGGGGAGTCATGTCAGAGGAGACATAAGCCAACTCAATGGCCTCACAAAGCCAATGGGCCAGCCGGCCCTTGGACAGGGCATTCCTAGCCCTCGCTGAACCACACAAAGAGCTGCTGAGAAGATCTAATGCTCTTGATTACCTTGGGAAAAATTGCTGGATTAGGTCTCAGAAGAGCTTTACTGAGGTCGCCATTGATAATGCAGCAACTCAGATGAACCGAGAGCGCACATAGGTCACTCACTCTCTTAGCAGAAGATAACGCAAGGAGGAGTGCCGTCTTAATGATAGCAATCTCAAGGAGATCGACTCCAGAAGCTCAAAACGAGGCTTCTGCAGTGCTTCCAGGACCAATGACAGCTCCCATTTCTGAAGACTGGGCTTAATCGTGGGCCGTAAGCGACGAGCTCCCTTCAAGAAATGCGTGAGGTATTCCCCCAGCCTTCGTGACAGGCTGAAATAGCCAACACATAAACCTGTATAGTGCCAGGCAATTTTCCTTCCTCCAGTAAGTGCTGAAGAAAACACAGCACAGACTTTATCTCACAGGACTATGGAGTAAGACCACGCGAAAAGGACCAGCTTTTAAAAAGCTTCCATCTGGATGCGTAGCTTTTTGCAGTAGAGGCCGCGCGTGCCCCTTGAATGGTTTGAATAACATTCATAGGCAAACCATCACGACTCAGCTTCTCCCATTCAGGGGCCAAACCCAGAGGGTTTGGGTTAGCATTTCCGGCATGCAAAAGCATCTACCCCCAACGGAGGTCTGTCCGACGGTCTCAAAGAGAACCAAAGTGGACACTGCGCATTCTCTCTCAAGGTGAACAGGTCCACCCGAGCTCTGCCGAATTTGTGCCATATTAATTCCACGAGCTCTGGATGAAGAGACCATTCGTCCGCTCTCGGACCTCCCCTCGACATAAGGTCCGCTCCCACATTCAACTTCCCTGTAATGTGAGAAGCTACGAGCGATCAGAGGTGGGTCGATGCCCATTCCCATAGCTTGATCACCAGTTTGTGCATTGAGGAGTATTTTACCCCTCCTTGCCGATTCATGTACGCTACCGTCGTGTGGTTGTCTGACCACACTCGTACATCCTGACCAGTAATTAAGGGCGTGAAGTGGCGCAGAACCAACAGAACCGCCCTGATCTCCAGACGGTTCATATAGTCTGAGTGAGGGGGCCAAAGCCCCCCTACCTCTCTGCCCAGACACGTACCTCTCCATCCTAATAGGGAGGCATCTGTGTACACAGACAGGTGAACTGTCATCCTAACCAGAGGGGCCCCTAGTCTCAGTCTGTCTGTGTCCCTCCAGAACGATAGGTCCCTGCTCAGGGACGCAGGAATGGATAGACGATAATGGCGGTTTCGGACCAGGTCCAAGCCCAATCTTGTGAACGATCATTGCATCTTGCGCAGGTGTAGTAGGCCCAATGATACCAACATGCACAGTCGACATCAGGCCCAGCAGCATCATGACACGTCTCATAGACACTATCTTGAGAGGCTTGCATCTGCCCAATTCTCAAATGAGAGCCTGGGTCCTGTTCTGAGACAGACAGGCACGCATTCTCACCGAGTCCAATCGGAGCCCTAAGTAGCTCACCACAGGGAGCTCTTTTCCAAATTCAGAGCAAAACCCAGAGCGGACAGGTGTTCCATGGTCTCCGTTACGTGAGCCATGACCTGCTCTGCGGAACTGGCTAATATCAATAAATTGTCTAGATATGCCAGAACCCTGATGCCCCTCCATCTCAGGGGCAGTAGCGCTGTCTCCACTATTTTGGAGAATACCCTTGAGGCTAGAGCGTAGCCAAAGGGCATCCGTCTGTATTCGTAACATTTTCCCTGAAATGCGAAACGAAGGAAGTGCCATTGTCTTTGCACAATGTTGACATGAAAGTAAGAGTCCTTCAGGTCTATACTCCCGAAGAAATCCCCCTGTTGAACACACTCTAAAAGGTGCCGAACAGTCAATGTGCGAAAACCTCTCTTGTGAACTGAATCGTTCAGGATCCGTAAATTCAGAATCGATCTCATCCCCCCTGATTTATTTGGAACTAGGAAATAGAGGGAATAGAATCTGCTCATTTCATCCCCGGGGGCAACCTGAGCAATAGCTGTTTTCTGTAGCAATTGAAAGATCTCTGTCTCCAGGGAAACCTGCTGGTCCCATGACGTCACCCGAGTTTCCTTGATTCCCTGAAAAATTGGGGGAGCACAGCGAAATTGAAGGGAATGGCCTCTCTGCAGAAACAGGTTTACCCATTTCAGGATAAAGCATCTCACCAGGCCCCGACCGCTGCTCTGACCAACCAGGATCAGGGGGGAAGAGACCCAAGGGGGGCCTGTAACTAAAGGGCTGAGTAGGGGTGACCAGTGGGCATGCTGCCGTATTCGTGGGCATGTGACGACAACCCAGAGAACTAGATCTGGTGTCGTTATTCAGGCCAGCACTAGTCTCCGAAGAGAGAGAAACACGCACCGGTGGCCCAGCCACACAGCACGCGTGAGGAAAACATCAAGGCGTGATGTCCGAAGGAGGAAGCGATTGCGTCTTAGATCCCTTATTAATGATGGGAACTTGAATCGAGCCCCGCATCATTTTATTAAAAACGCCAAGGTTCAGTGGGGGAGAATTAACATTAGGAGCGGAGCGGGGCTCATTGAACGTTAATCCCGCCCCCACATGTACAGACCTAACACTCGAAGAGCAACGCTCTTCAGTAACAGGCACAATATCAGAACCATGAACAACCTTACCGGCGGAGAGGTCATCTCGAAGGGGTTACCACAGTGAGAATAGGAGACTCTCAAACCCATGCAAAACAGCGGCCAATATAACCTGGTTATGTAACGGTGCACTGACAGGCTGCTGTGACACCCCGGAGGGGAGAGAGTGAGCAGGATCAGAGCTAGCAAAAGCATGGGGTTGAGGTAGCCTAGCAACACCTTGAGAAACGGGGTAGCCGGGGGCTGCCATTACGAAACAAGGAGAAGGAGGGACAGGAGACAAAGAATACAATTAAACCATTTTATTAAACTTAACTCTGTCTCCACCCTGAAAGGGTTTGGAGAGGTCCGGGTTAGGGCACCCCTCCCCAAAATGTCACTGCTTTCTTCTCTTATTAATGGAGGTGTTCCAGGACGCCTGGCAATGGCACTGTTGTGCTCCAGGGCACTGGGGCTGCGGTATAGGCTCGTGCTGAGCGGGCTCGGGAACAGAGGATGTGGGGGTGTCTCGGTGATGACATGTCCTCTCCCTGTGTTTTGCAGAAGACCTGTGGCGCTTCTCTGGTTGAGATCTGGAGGGGTTAGTCCCTTTAGAGGAAGCAGAGGGCCTCGTCTTGAGATGGACGGGGAAGAATTTCTGTAGCAACTTCCTTTCCTCCTCCTCCTTCGCTACCCATGCCGTAGCCTCCGCCACAGACTTCCCAAAAAGGGACTTGTGTTCAATCGGGACGTTTAGCAGAGGGAGTTTCTGTGGCTCCTTCAGTGCCGTCGCCGATAGCCAGAGGTGACAGTGAGACACCACTGAAGTGGCCATTATGTGGCTGGATCATATAGCGATAGCCTGGGCCATCTCTAAGATGGCTGCTGATGCCTTCCCGACCTCCTGGATCTCGGTTGGGGTGAACGAGGTTCACCCAAGTGTGAGAGAAGCCAGGGCCAAAGACAGCAGGGCGATGTTGGAGGTTGCCCCACCAGACTGTGCGCCCAGCACATCATTTTTCTCCGCCAGCGCGGCGGAGGTCTTATCCTTATTGGTTATTAGACCAGGCTGCTGAACCGCTGACCAGGTGAGCGGCCAGGGATTGGTCGAGGTGGGGAATGCCATCGCCTCTCTTCCAGCGACATCAGTGAACGGCAGGTAGCCTTTCACAGGAGCAGAGATTTGGAACGGGGCCGACCAGGAACCTTCCAGATAGTCAGCCAGGCCCACCATGGGGGGGAGTTCCCTTAGAGGCAGAAGGTTGGATGTAAATTTTTGTCTGCCATTACCTCTTCGTCTCCTCCTTAGTGGCTGGCGGGTAAGGAATACCAAGCCTGTCAGCGGCCGTTCGCATAATGGAAGGCAGGTCGATGGAGAGAAGGCAGAACGGGTTTGGGAGTGTCAGCTCTAGCATGTGGTCCCACCGGGGCCAGTAGAGCTGACTGCGCCCCCGCACCTGGCGATAGCCCCATTGAAGCCACATGAGCATGTGGCGCAGACCCCTTGTTGGTTGAGGCCAAAAATTTGCCAGCTTCTTCCATAGGAACCGGTTCAGCAAAGAAAGCCTCCCTCCTAGCTCGGAGTTTAGGAGGCATGGCGGCGCAAACCGAGCATGCCGGATTTGGGGAGCAATGCGCCCTCGCGTGTTCGACTCCCAGACACGCTACGCAGAACCCATGGGATTCCCCATCCTCTGTGAGGCGGTGGCAATTGCACGCCCTGTCGAATACGCCGACTGGAAAAGAATGATAAGAAATATCAACAGAGTGTAGATCCGGGTATACACAAACTAAACGTTGTCGTTCAATGATGCAGCTTCAAACCGGATGCGGCTGAAGAAAAAGGGCAAACATTATAGTGGGGCCCCTTATATAGCTGGCACGGTCACTGGTTGGAAGTGACGTATATGCAAACTTTTTCAGATGCATCCTGCTGCACAGGAGGGATAAACCACTAAGAGCTAGAGCTCCCCCTATGGGGTGGAGCTCCATGATATAGAACATGATTATTGGCTCACAGACCCTTTTGGAACCTAAATTTGGTACCAAAAGATAAATAATTTTTTGATACTCAATAGGATCTGAGTTATTCGGTCGGTGCCATTAAAGTATCAACGTTCAGTGCCCAGCCCTATATATGAACGTACGATAATATTCAGGTGAGTGTATAGACCAGCCGCGGTCGGTGGATCTTAATTGGGGAGGACGGGCTCGTATTACGCTCGGAACCGGAGTGAATGGAATGGTGCGCAACGAACAAAACCAATTGTTTTTTTGATTTGCACACATTCCATTCACTCCGGTTCTGAGCGTAATACGAGCCCGTC